>JAOPFK010000167.1:0-17998 GCA_026122265.1 Ammodytes dubius | reverse complement strand
ATTTTTGACGCTCTTTCTTTTCCATTGGGGAAACCTTTTACTTATAACTCCAGAACGGTAGGGCCTACAGATTTGAAACAACTTTCGTCAGACATAATTCGGGTACCGAACAACGGAGTTGCCCCCGATCTCACGACCTTCCCGTTCAGGGATACAGAATTTTTAAACAAAAAAACACCTAACTCAAAGACAAAGCTCGAGAGCCTCGGGGTGGGCCCATGAAACCCCATCCCAAATTAGTCTAGTAGGCACCTTTAAATTAATTTTACCTTTTCAAGGACATTATTTGACGACGATTCCGGCGATCCGGAAAAAAACCCCCTCCGGTTAAAACCCCTTTTATCCTAACCTAACCCTAACCCTTACCCTAACCCTACAGTTTGGGTGGCTTATTTGGTTGAAGCCCCAGGTCTCGTAGTCAAAAGGCTCAGGTTCAATCCAGCTAGGGAAACGGGTTAAACCCAATTCCAACTCCACCATTCCAAATTTTTTTTAAAATTTCCACTTTCCCAAATTTCCAACTCCCTCCCCCCCTTTTATATAGGGTTTTTAAAAAATTCACCACAGACCATTCCAAACGACATAAAACGTGCTCCGGGACACTTTTTTGGGGGAACTTTTTTTTTTTGGCTCAGCACTAAGAAAAATTTTTTAAAATGACGCTAAATTCATTCCATTGGGCAAAACTTTTCACTTATAACCCCAGAAGGGTACCCCTTCAGACTTGAAACCAACTTGTCAGACAAATTCGGGTACGCTGAACACAGGGAAAGTTGCCCCCGAGTCTTTTCGCCCTTCCCGTTCAGGGATACAAAAACTTTTAAAATAAAAACCTCAAAAACTCAAAGAACGAAAGCTCGTAGGGGCCGGGGGGGTTAGGAAAATAGGAAAGCCCTTTCCCAAAAATTTGTCTAGTAGGCACCTTTAAATGTCAACTTTCCCTTTTTTAAAGGACAGTTATTTGACGATCGACGTTCCGGGGGATCCGGGTTTAAAAAACCCCCTCCGGGTTTTAAAACCCCCTTACCCTAAGCCAAACCCCCTTAACCCTTCCCCCCTTAAAACCCCTACAGTTGGGGTGGCTTATGGTTGAACCCAGGTCTCGTAGAAAAAAAGGACCTCAGGTTCGAATCCACTCGGGGGAAAACCCGGTTTAAAAACCAATTCCAACCCCAAATTTCCCAAAAAACTCTATATTACTTTTTCCAAATTTCCCAAATTTTCCAACTCCCCCCCCCTTTTTAAATTTTGGGTTTTTTTAAAAAACTTCCCCACAAAACCCCCATTACCAAAGACATAAAACCGTCCCTCCGGGACATTTTTTTGGGGGGAATTTTTTTTTTTTTTGGCCCTCAGCTTTTAAGAGAAAATTTTCAATGACCTCATTAAATTCCTTTTTGGGCGAACGTTTTTCACTTATAACTCCAAACGGTACGTCCTACAGCTTAAAAAACCAATTTCCCGGGTCGGGACAAAATTTCCCGGGGTACGCTGAACACCCCGGAGTTGCCCCGAGTCTCTACACCTTCCTTTCAGGAGATACAGAATTTTTTAAACAAAAAAAACACTATAACTCAAAGAACGAAAGTCGTAGACCCCCCCCCCTCGGGGGTAGGCCCAAAAAGGGGGAAACCCCCAACCCCAAAAATTAGTCTGGGGGGCCCCTTTAAATGTAAAACTTTACCTTTTAAAGGGGACTTTTAAATTTAAAGATCGAGGGTTCCCCGGCGATCCGGGTTAAAACCCCCTCCTGGTTAAAACCCCCCCTTTATCCAAAGCCAAAACCCTTAACCCCTTTAAACCCAAAACCCTACAGATTGGGTGGCTTAGTGGTTGAAGCCCATCCCCGTAGCCCAAAAGGTCTCAGGTTCGAATCCACTTAGGGAAACAGGTTAACCAATTCCAATACTTAAAATTTAAATTAAATTTTTCCACATTCCAATTCCCAAAAACTCCCTCCCCCCTTTTATATGGGTTTTTTAAAAAAAATTCACCAAAAGCCCCTTACCCAAAACACTAAAACCCGTGCTCCGGGGATTTTTTTGGGGGGGTTTTTTTTTTTTTTTGGGAATTCAGCACTTAGAAAAATTTTTAAATGACCCCCAAATTCATTCCTTTTGGGGCGAACGTTTTCACTTATAACTCCCAAAACGGTACTCCTACAGATTTTAAAAAAAAAACCTTTCCGTCCCAAAATAATTCGGGAAACGCTGAACCAACGGGATTGTCCCCATCTCTACCCCTTCCTTTCAGGGGAAAAAAAAATTTTTAAAAACAAAAAAACACTCATAACTAAAGAAAAAAGTCGTAAGCCCGGGGGTAGGCCCAAGGAAACCCCCCCCCCAAAAATTTTAGTCTAGTAGGCCCCTTTAAATTCAATTTCCCCCTTTTAAGGGGAAGTTTTTTGGACAAACCCTTTTTCCCGGGGCAAACCCAAAAAAAAACCCCCCCCCGGGTTTAAACCCCCCCCCTTTAAACCTAAGCCAAACCCCAAACCCCCCTTCCCCAACCCCTCTTTTTGGGTGGTTTAAAGGGGTTTTAAAAGCCCGGGTCTGTATCAAAAGGGTCTCGGGTTTCGAACCCCAGCGGGGGGGAAACAGGTTAACCATTTTCCCCAACCCCCCCCATTTCCCAAAACCAAATTACTTTTCCCCTTTCCCAAATTTCCCAAAACCCCTCCCCCTTTTTATGGGTTTTTAAAAAACTTCCCCACAAAACCTTCCCAAAACGACATAAAACGTCTCCTCCCCCATTTTTTGGGGGAACTTTTTTTTTTTGGACTCACATTTAGAGACTTTTAAATGGGTCATTCTTTTCCTTTATTGGGGGCCCCTTTTTCACTTATAACCCCCGGGAAGGGTACGTCCTACAGAAAAAAAAACCCCTTTTTCCCCCTTCAGAAAAAATTGGGTACGCTAAAACACTGGATTTTCCCCCCGAGCCCCTTACCCCCTTTTCCTTTGGGAGTACGAACTTTTAAAATAAAAACACTCATAATAAAAGAACAAAAGCCGTGACCCTGGGGGTGGGCCCATAGAAAGCCCACCCAAAATTTTCTAGGGGCCCCTTTAAATGTAAAAATTCCCCCTTTTAAAGGGCAGTTTTTTGACGATGCGTTCCCCCCCCTTTGGTTTAAAAACCCCCCTCCGGGTTTTAAAACCCCCCTTTTTTCCTAAGCCAAAACCCAACCCTTCCCCAAACCCCCCTGGGGGTTTGGGTTTTGGTTTAGTGGTTGAACCCCAGGTCTTTTAGAAAAAAGGTTCGGTTTGAACCCGGGTTGGGAAACGGGTTTAAACCCAAATTTAAACCCCCAATTTCCCAAAAATTTTTAAATTACTTTTTCCTTTTTCCCCAAATTCCCCAACCCCCCCCCCTTTAAAAATTGGGGTTTTTTAAAAAACTTACCACAGCCCCTTCCCAAACGAAAAAAATGCTCCGGCCCCTTTTTTGGGGGCTTTTTTTTTTTGGACTCACACTTAGAAAATTTTTTCAAGAGGGCCATTCTTCCTTTGGGGGAATTTTTTTCCCAACTTATAACTCCAAAAAGGTTTTCCCCTACAAAAAAAACCCCAAAATTTCCCGCCCGGGGAATAATTCGGGTACGTAAAACACCGGATTTGTCCCGTTTCTACGCCCTTCCGTTGGGAAAACGAATTTTTAAAAAATAAAAAACACTATAAAAAAAAGAAGAAAGCTCTTTAACCCGGGGGGGGTAGGACCTAGGAAACCCCACCCCAAAAAATTTTTAGTTTTTAGTAGGCCCCTTTTAAATGTTCAATTTTTCCCTTTTAAGGACATTTTTTTGGACGATCGATTCCCCGGGGGCCCCCCGGTTAAAAAACCCCCCCCGGGTTTAAAAAAACCCCCTTAAAAAAAACCAAACCCTAACCCTTACCCTCCCCTACAGTTTGGGGGGTTTTTGTGGTTGAACCCCAGGTTCGTAAAAAAAGGTTTGGGGGTTCGAACCCATTGGGGAAACAGGTTAACCAAAATTCCAATTTTTTCCCCAAAAACTCTATTTTAAACTTTTCCTTTTTCCCCAAATTCCAACTCCCTAAACCTTTTTATTTTGGGTTTTTTAAAAAAAATTCACCCAGACCACCCCCAAAAAAAAAACCGACATGAAACGTCTCTGGAACTTTTTTGGGGGGGTTTTTTTTTTTTTTTGGGACCCCGCATTTAGAGACATTTTCAATGCGCTCATTCTTTCCCTATTGGGCAACTTTTTTCACTTTAAAAACCCAGAAGGGTTTCCTTACGGGACTTAAAACCCCTTTTTCCCCGTCAACTAATTCGGGTACAAAAACCACACTGGATTGCCCCCCGGTCTCTACGACCTTCCGTTCAGGAGATACAGAAAAAAAAAAACTTTAAAAACACTCAAACTCAAAGAACGAAAGCTCGTAAGTGGGGGGGTGGGCCCTGGGAAAAGGGGCCCCCCCCCAAAATTAGTTATTAGGCCCCTTTTTAAATGCAACTTTACCTTTTAAGGCCCGTTTTTAAACGATCGACTTTCCCCGGCAAACCGGGTTTAAAAACCCCCCCTGGGGGTTTTAAAAAACCCCCTTTAAATTCCTAAGAAAAACCCCTAACCCCCCCCCCAAACCCTACAGATTGGGTTGGCTTAGTGGTTAAACCCCCCAGGTCTCGTCCCCCAAAAGGTTTCCGGTTCAAAACCCAGCTTGGGGAAAAAGGGTTTAAAACCCCCTATTCCAAAATCCACTTTCCAAAATTCCCCAAAACCTTTTTTAAACCCTTTCCTTTTTCCAAATTTCCCCAACTCCCCCCCCCTTTTTATGGGGGGTTTTTTAAAAAAAAACTTCACCACAGCCCTTTCCCAAAAACGACTAAAAACTTTGTGGGGGAAAAACCTTTTTGGGGGGAAAATTTTTTTTTTTTTGGGACCGACTTAGAAAAATTTCAATCCCGATATTTTTCCTATTGGGCGAACTTTTTCACTTTTTTAACTCCAAAAGGGGTACATCCCCCCCTTGAAACCAACTTCCGCAACATAATTCGGGTACGCTGAACACGGGGGAGTTGTCCCCGGTCTCACGACCTTCCGTTGGGAATACAAAATTTTTTTTTTTTTTTTTTTTTTTTTTTTTTTTTTTACCTTGTTTTTTTATTGATTTTTTCACAGTAAATCCCAGTTATGACAGTTTTAAATATTGAATCAAAAATTTAGGTGAGGCAAGAAAAATAAAATAAAAAAAAAAAAAGGAAAAAAAAAAAAGGGGAAAAAATAAAAAAACTGCCGGGGAAGTGCCTTCTTTACCTGGGGTTTTGTATTATTTAAATAAGTTACTTTTTCCCCCCCCAATGTTTCATTTTGCCCCCTGTAAAGTGTATTTCCCCCAAATTTACAGAAAAATTTTGTGTTTCTTGAATTTCTCGTTTGTGAGTTTTTTTCTCCATTAAAGCATCTTTTCCCAACAATAGCAAGCCACTGTTTTTTTGTTTGGTGTTTTTTTCAGCCAATTTGGTGAAGTTTTTTTGCTCGCACTAGCATTTTTTTGAAAAAAAATACTCATCATAATAATATTTCTTTTTAAAAATTACAAGATAGGCCCCAAAAACTATTTTTGGGGGGACCCTACCTAGTTTTTGTTTAAAATTCCCTCTAAACCATTTCCCAAAATAAGTTATTTTCTGACAATTCCAAAAAACAGGGTAAAAAATCAACATCATAAAAACCCCACATTCCCCACTTTTGACTTTGTGTAGCTGTTTACCTTTTTTTTTGGTGTTATAAAGAAACGAATCCCCTTTCTTCCATGAGAATTCCCCCAATTTTGGGGTTTGGAATTGGTGGAGAGGGGTGTGTCTTCCACATACATGAAAGTCTTCATCTGTTTTTTGTAAAATGAGTTCTTTTTCCCATTTCATTTTAACATTTTTAGTTAAATTTTTTGTCGTTAGTATTCAAACCTTTATTTTTTCCCCGAAATGATTTTAGTTACTTTCTTGATATGTTTTGTTATAATTTGGATAAACCCCTTTTTCCCCTCTTTGGAAGAATTTTCTTTTTTTTCCCCTTTTTTGAAATAGTCCCGTAGCTGAAGGATCTATAAAATTCATGAGCTCCCCAATTCGTTTTTTTCTCTATTTTAAAACCCCCCCCCCCCTCCCATTCTTTTCCCAAAACACACCAAGATGTTATTCCCTTTGCTAACCAATTTAAAAATCCTTATTTTAATTGCGGTTTTTTAAAAAAATTTCTATCATAGTACCCTTTTTAATAAAATTTTTGTCATTTGTCTTGTGTTTTTAAAAAATATTTTAAACCACAGACCTGGGGTGTGGCACTTTTTGGGGGGATAAAATTTTATTTTTTTTTTCCCCTTGTATAGTTTTTTTTTCCCCAATCAAATTTAAATTTGGGAAATTTTTGGTTCACTTCTTTTTCAATGTTTTTTTTTTTTAGCTCTAAATTCTTTTTTAAAACCCCCCAGCATACACAGGTCTCAATGAGCAGCATAATATTTAACCCCTTTAAATTTTTTGGAAAAACCCCCACCCCCCTTTCCTCTTTTGTTATAAAATTTGTAAAAAATCTGGTCTTTTCCCCCCCAACAAAGGGGGAAAAAATCATTCTGTCCCATTTGAAAATTTCCCCCTTTTTGGGGCCCCCTCTTTTGAAAGTTGGAATAGATAAGAAATCTGGGTAATATATTAAGTTTAATATCTAAATTTTCGGGTTTTTAAACCCCCAGGGGGGGTGACCATTTTTGTTATATCTTTTTTTTTTTTTTGTTTTAAAAATTTTTATAATTTCCCTTTTTATAGGTCTGGGGGGTTTTTTTTGTGATCGAAAAGCCTAAATATTGAAAAATTTTTTTTAGATTTTCCCTTTAAGGTATATAATTCCAGGATCGCTTTTTTTGGGTATAATTTAAAAAAAAAAAAACTGGGTTTTTTGGGGACGTTAATTTTATATCCTGAAAGGGGCCCTATGATTGTATGCTTCAAAAAATTTTGGGAAAAGAAAGTTTTTAGGTTGTTCGGGGAAAGAAAACAAAATATTTAAAAAAAAGTCCCAATTTATGTTTTTATCCCCTTTAAAATTTTGCCCCCCTTTTAAATTTTTTTATTTTGTCGGATTGCCTGAGCTAAGGGCTCAAAATTAAAAAAATCGCAAACGGGGGCGGTGAAAAAACAGCATCCTTGGGGTTGATCTCTGTAAATAAATTTTTTCCCTTTGGCAAATTCCATTAAATTTTTTTTAGCAAGGGGTTTTTTTTTAAAATGTTTTAATCAAAGTATTGGGTTTGTATTAAATCCGGGAAACGTTTCCCAAAAAACCCCCCAAAAGGGGGAATTTTTCCAAAATTTTTCACAGTCGAATGCCCTTTTCCCCGGATCGATGCAACCATACCGACTTTGTTTCTCTCTTGTGCTTTGCCCTTTTTGTAGGGTTTGTTTGAAAACATCTTGGGGGTTTTTGACCCCCCCATGAATCCCCTTTGATCTTCGTCAATTAATTCTGAATGAAAAATTTTTTTTTTTTTGAGAAAATTTTTTATTAATTTATATCTAAAAATTTTGTATTGAAATCGGGCTTTTAAATTTTTAACTATCCTTTCCTTTCCGGGGGTTTTTGGGAAAGACTGATATTTTAAAATTTTTTTCCCGCCCCCCTTTTGGGGGTTTTTTTGTTTTCTTTTAGAGTCCAATTAAAGGAAGCCCGGGAGCTGGTAGCAGTTTTTTTCCCTTTAAATCTTTTTACCCCTCTGCGGATAAACCCAATCGCTCCCCGGGGGGAAAATTTTTTTTTTTTTTTAACGTTTATAGCATGAATAATCTCTTTTCCCCTTTTTAAAGTTTCTGTTAAACTTTTTTTTTTGGTAAGTGCCCATCGACGGTAAAAAAATTCGTTTTTTAAAAAAGGTTTTTATTTTTCCCGTTTGCAGCAGTTGGTTTTTTATTTTTTTCATAGAACCCCTAAATTTCTCTTTCTATATTTTTTCCCGGGGGGTGTATCGTCTCATTTTGGGGTGGATTCCCCCTTAAAATTTTTGTTTTAAAAAAATTTAATTTTTTTTGTTTTCTATTTCTTTTGCTAGGAGTTTTGTTGCTCTTGGGGGGCCCAAAATTTTAAATAATTTTGGGTTTTTTTTAAAAATTTTACTTTTTTTTTCCCAAAATTTTTTTCCAATTTTTAAAAAATCTTTTTCTTAGTTTTGGTACCCTTAAATTTTTTTTTCTTTATTTTTGGGGTTTTTTTTTGGTTTTTTTTGCTCTTTCTCTTAATCTTAAAAGGTGGTTATGGTACGCCTTGCTTTTTAAAAATTTTTTTTTTTAGATGTTTTTCTATTACTTTTTTTCCCCGAAAATTTTAACCCCCCCCCCCCCCCCCCCCCCCCCCCCCCCCCCCCTTCCCCCCCCCCCCCCCGGGGGGCCCAAACCCAAATGGGGTCAATTCTCCCCCTTTTTAAATTTTTTTCCAAAATTTTTTTCCCCCTTTTTTTTTTTAATTCCCCCCCTAAAATTTATTATTCAGCATTTTCCCCCATTAAAATCTCAAAAATTGTTTTTTTTTCCGGGGGGATTAAGATGTAATTTAGAAAAGGGGGAATTTTGATCTGATACATCTGCCCCCCCAATCCTACATCGGTCATCTATAACCATCAATTTATTTATAAAAAAGTAACCCCAATTTTAAATTGGGGAAAATTTTGCGTGCCGAAAATGTGTGAAACCCCTTTTTAAAAAGGGGGTTTAAAGGGTTTTCCCCCATACTCCATTTCCCCCTCTCTTCCAAAAAAGTTTTTAAAAATTTTTTACATCTGTTTTTTGCCCCTTTAAAAATTGTGGTATCCAGACAAGGGTTTTATGATTTTTTTTTAAAAACCCCCCAAAAATTTAAAAAACCCCCCTTTTGATTTTTTTGCATGAATTAAACATGATTTAAAAAAATTTCTTTTCCCTCTCTGGAGGAGTATACATTTATCAATGTTCCCCTTTCATTGTCTAGTTTTCCCTTCATATTTTTATATTTTCCCCCCTTACCCTTTAAATTTTTCCTTCTCAGAAAAAAAAGTAGTTAAATTTTTAATTTGTTCTAACCCTTTTTTTCTTTTCCTTTTTTTATATGACTGTAGTAGAATTTTTATAGCCAAATTTCTTAAATTTTTTCGTGTTCTTTTGGGGGACAGAGGGGTTTTCCCCGAAAAAAAATAACATTTTTTTTTTTCTTTTTTCAATTTTGTCAAGCCCCAATCCCCTCTTTTTAGGTAAATTTTAGACCATTTAATTTAAAGACATCATTTTTTAAGTCATGACTTACCATATTGCTTCAGAAAAAGTGAACTTTTTTCCCCCAAACAAAAAAAACCCCTTTCGTGAACATGAACAACCCCAGAAATAAAAAACAGTGGAAACTATTAAAATTTCCCAAAAGGGGGGGTTTTTTCTCCTTCCCCCCCCAAATTCCCTGTTGGTTTTGGGTGGGGGTTGAAAGGGGAAAACCTCCCCCCGTGGGGGGCTCCCCTTTAGAAGGGAAAGCCATATCCTTTTTAAAAAACGGAAAAATCCCCCCGCCAAAAACCCCCCAAAATTTGATGGCTCCCCCCCGCCATGTCAGGTTATCAATGTTGATGAATTAAATTTTTAAAAGAAGCCTCCTTGTTCCCCTTTCAGCGCTGTTTTTTTTTACTGTTTGGGGAAAAAATTTTGGGGTCTCCGCTGGTACCCCTTTTAATTTTTTCCCTTTGCCGCTGTGCCGCCGCATCCATCACCGTTTCGGGCCCTCCTGCCTTTTTTCCCCCCCGCTCACCCCCCGGGGGCCCTCCTCCGCAGGTCCCCCGTTCTCTCGGCACGTCCACAGAATTTCCCCCGGGTCATATCTTCCGTGCCTCTCGGCACGGGCGTAGGGCCTTGGCCCCCTTTTCCCCAAGGATTTTATTTTTTGTTTAATGGGGGGTTTTGGGAAAAAGAAAGGCCCTCCTTCCCTGCTTCTTGTATCAAAAAGTTTTGTTTTTTTTCAATCTCAGTGGGTAGTGGTTTTAAAATTTATTTTTTTTGTCGCCCCCCCGTAACCCCTTTTTTCCCAGACTTTTGTGGACCCCCCCCCTTGGGTTTTTAAAAATGAAGGAAATAAACCCCCCATTGATTTTGGCGTGCCCCCCGGGTTCGGGGTTTTGTGTGAGAGTTTGTGGCCCGCTGAATTTTTTAAAATTTGGTTTTTGGGGGGGAGTGCAGCCCTTCTTTAAAAACTTGCCAGGTATTCGGGGCAGAGGCTTTTTTGGTCCTGGGCAGGGGCCCAAAAAACCCCCAAAAATTTTTCCTCCCGGTACCCCCTTCCCAGGGCCTTAGTTTGTCCTGCATTTGGCGTGTTGCTTTGCCCCCTTAGCAGCATGTCGTTTGCCTCCCCCTTTTTATTCTTCCAGCCCCCTTTTCGGGTTGTGCTTCGGTAAAATCCTTTTTTTTTTCCTGTAATTTCCCTTTTTTTCCCCCTGAGCTGCGGTCAAAATTTTTTTGTTGAGATGGGGGATTTTTTTTGTTTTACCCCCGTTTTTAATTTCACTTTTAAGCTCGTCTTTAAAAGTTTTCAGTTCTTTTTTTGGGATTGTTGCTTAAAACTCTTTATATCCTTCCCCATGCTAGCAAGTCCTTCTTCAGTTTTTTTTTTTCAGCTTGGTCCATTTTTTCCGCGGGGTCCCCCCGTTTTCCCCTTTGGGTTTTTGGCCCCTTTCCCAAAGTCTTTTTTTCCCGAGTTTTGTTCGGTTTTTTTTGGTTTTTTTAAAGGCCCCCGGGTCCCCCTTTTTCCCCTTTAACACTTTTGTATGTGAGTTATTCCCCTTTAAAATGGGTTTATTTAAAACCCACCTGGCCGGGGGTCGAAAATAAGCGTCTCATCGTCCCCCCCCCCCCCCCCCCCCCCCCCCCCCCCCCCCCCCCCCCCCCCAAAATTTGGGGAAATCATGAGAACAGAACTTTTAAACAAAAAAACACTCATAACTCAAAAACGAAAGCCTTGTAGAGCCTGGGGGGAGGACCATAGGAAACCCCCCCCCAAAAAATTGTCTAGTGGCACCTTTAAATGTCAACTTTCCCCTTTTTAAGGGACGGGGTTTTTGACGTTCAAAATTCCGGCAAACCCCGGTTTAAAAACCCCCCCCTTTTTGGGGTTTTAAAAACCCCCTTTTTCCCCAAGAAAACCAAAACCCCCTTCCCCAAAAACCCCACAGTTTTTGGGGGGTTAGGGTGAAGGGGCCGGGGTTTTCGTAGTAAAGGGGGGTTTAGGTTCGAATCCAGCTTGGGGAAAAAAAAGGTTAACCATATTCCAATCCACATTCCACATTCCAAAACTCTTTTTTTCCTTTTCCCCCCAAAATTCCCAAATTTCCCAAAAACCCCCCCCCTTTTTATATGGGTTTTTTTTTAAAAACTTCCCCACAGCCCTTCCCAAGACGGGAAACGTGCCCGGCCTTTTTGGGGAATTTTTTTTTTTTGGGGGTCAGATTAGGAATTTTAAATGGTTTCTTCCCCTATTGGGGGGAACGTTTTCATTTAACCAAAACGGGTAGCCCTTACAGACTTAAAACCCAATTTTCGTCGTAATTGGGTCGGGGAACACAGGAGTTTTCCCGGTTTTCTAGCCCTTTCCCCTTTTCAGGAGATACAAAATTTTAAAAATAAAAAAACCCCAAAATCAAAAAAAAAACCCCCGAGGCCTGGGGGGGGCCCATGGGAAACCCCCCCCAAATTAGTCTGTGGGCCCTTTAAATGTAATTTTCCCCTTTTCAAGGAGGGGTTATTTGACGATCGAGTTTCGGCGCGGGTTTAAAAACCCCCCTCCGGTTTTTAAAACCCCCCTTACAAGCCAACCCCCAAACCCCTTCCCAAAAACCCTACAGATTGGGTGGTTTTTTGTTGAACCCCGGTCTCGTAGAAAAATTTTTTGGTTAAAACCCAGTTGGGAAACGGTTCCCCATTTCCAACCCCATTCCACTTCCAAATTAATTAAATTTCCCACTTCCAATAAATCCCCCACTTTTTATGGGTTTTTTAAAAAAAAACTTCCCACAGTTTTTACCAAACGAATGAAAGGGGCCCCCTGGAATTTTTGGGGGAATTTTTTTTTTTTTGGGGACTCAGATTGAGCCATTTTAAATGCCGGTCATTCTTCTTTGGGCGAACGTTTTACTTTTAATCCAAAAGGGGTACGCTACAGACTTAAACAAACTTGTCAGACTAAAGGGTACGTAAACAACGGAGTTCCCCCAGTCTTCCCCCCCTTGTTAAGGAGTTAGGGGAATTTTTTAAAAATAAAAAAAATAACCAAAGAAAAAAGGGGCTCGTAACTGGGGGGGTGGCCCCTTTGGGAAAACCCCCTTTTCCCAAAAATTAGTTTGGCACTTTAAATGTAAATTTTTTTCAAGGACGTTATTTGACGATCGACTTTCCCCGGCGATCGGGTTTAAAAACCCCCCTGGTTAAAACCCCTTACCTAAGAAAACCCAACCCCTTCCCCCTAACCTCGATTGGGGGTTTTTTGTGGTTGAACCCCAGGTCTGTAGTCAAAAGGTTAGGTTGAATCAGCTTAGGGAAAAAGGTTAACATTTTCCCAAATTCAATTCCAAAAAACTCTTATTACATTTCCAACCCAATTTCCCCAAATCCCCCACCTTTTATATAGGGGTTTTAAAAAATTCCCAGCCCATTACCAAAGACTGAAACGTGCCCTGGAACTTTTTGGGGGAATTTTTTTTTTTGGAAATCAGACTTGAGAATTTTCAAGAGGGTCTTCTTTCCCCTATTGGGCGAACGTTTTCATTTTTTAAAAATCCAGAACGGTAGTCTAAGACTTAAACCCCAACTTCGTCAGAATAATTGGGTACGCTAAAAAACTGGGTTGTCCCGAGTCTCTGACCTTCGTTCGGAGATAAGAATTTTTAAAACAAAAAAAACATCATAACTCAAAGAACAAAAGTCGTAGAGCCTGGGGGTAGGACCATGGGAAAGCCATCCCAAAATTAGTTAGTAGGCCTTTAAATGTCAATTTACCTTTTCAGGACAGTTATTTGACGCGACGTTGGCGATCTGGTTAAAACCCCCCCCTGGTTAAACCCCTTACCCAAACCCAAACCCTAACTTACCTAACCTAAGATTGGGTGGCTTAGTGGTTAAACCCCAGGTTCGTAGTAAAAAGGTTCAGGTTGAACCAGTTGGGGGAAACAGGTTAACCCATATTCCAACTACTTTCCCAAAAATTAAATTTTACATTTCCCAAAATTTCCAATTCCAACTCCCCCCCTTTTATATAGGGTTTTTAAAAAACTTCCCACAGACCATTACCAAACGACATGAAACGTGCTCCTGGACACTTTTTGGGGGAACTTTTTTTTTTTGGACTCAGCACTTAGAGAATTTTCAATGACGCTCATTCATTCTATTGGGCGAACGTTTTCACTTATAACTCCAGAACGGTACGTCCTACAGACTTGAAAACCAACTTCCGTCAGACATAATTCGGGTACGCTGAACACACTGGAGTTGTCCCGAGTCTCTACGGACTTCCGTTCAGGAGATACAGAACTTTTAAACATAAAAACACTCATAACTCAAAGAACGAAAGCTCGTAGAGCCTCGGGGGTAGGACCATAGGAAAGCCCATCCCAAAATTAGTCTAGTAGGCACCTTTAAATGTCAACTTTACCTTTTCAAGGACAGTTATTTGACGATCGACGTTCCGGCGATCCTGGTTAAAACCCCCTCCTGGTTAAAACCCCTTATCCTAAGCCTAACCCTAACCCTTACCCTAACCCTACAGATTGGGTGGCTTAGTGGTTGAAGCCCAGGTCTCGTAGTCAAAAGGTCTCAGGTTCGAATCCAGCTTAGGGAAACAGGTTAACCATATTCCAACTCCACATTCCACATTCCAAAACTCTATATTACATTTCCACATTCCAATTCCAACTCCCTCCACCTTTTATATAGGGTTTTTAAAAAACTTCACCACAGACCATTACCAAACGACATGAAACGTGTTTCTGCACCCTACTTAACTTTTGGGGGCTTAGTTGAGACAGTTTGTCAAAGGTCTCATTAATCGCTTGGGAAAGTTAACCATATTCAACTCACATTACATTCAAAACTTATACATTTCTCATTCAATTCAACCTCACTTTTATAGGGTTTTAAAAACTTCCCACAGACCATTACAAAGAATGAAACGTGCCTGACTTTTTGGGAATTTTTTTTTTTGGATCAGACTTAGAGAATTTTTTCAATGACGTATTTTTCCCTTTTGGGGGAAACGTTTTCACTTTAACTCCAAAGGTAGTTACAGACTTAAACCAATTTCCCGTCAAATAATTCGGGTAGCAAAACACACGGGATTTTCCCCCGAGTCTTAGCCCTTTCCCGTTGGAGAAAGAACTTTTAAACTTTAAAAAAAACATAAATCAAAGAACGAAAGTCGTAGACCTGGGGGGTGGCCATAGGAAACCCCACCCAAAATTGTTGTAGGCACTTTAAATGTAAAAATTTTACCTTTTCAAGGACAGTTATTTGACGATCGACGTTCGGCGATCCTGGTTAAAACCCCTCCTGGTTAAAACCCCTTATCCTAAGCCTAACCCTAACCCTTACCTAACCTACAGATTGGGTGGCTTAGTGGTTGAAGCCAGGTCTCGTAGTCAAAAGGTCTCAGGTTCGAATCCAGCTTAGGGAAACAGGTTAACATATTCCAACTCACATTTCCACATTCCAAAACTCTATATTACATTTCCACATTCCAATTCCAACTCCCTCCACCTTTTATATAGGGTTTTTAAAAAACTTCACCACAGACATTACCAAACGACATGAAACGTGCTCTGGACACTTTTTGGGGGAACTTTTTTTTTTTGGACTCAGCACTTAGAGACATTTTCAATGACGCTCATTCATTCCTATTGGGCGAACGTTTTCACTTTATAACTCCAGAACGGTACGTCCTACAGACTTGAAACCAACTTCGTCAGACATAATTCGGGTACGCTGAACACACTGGAGTTGTTCCCGAGTCTCTACGACCTTCCTCAATACAGAGTTTAATTAACCCATCTCAGTAAAAGCTCGTGACCGAGTAGGAAAGGAACCATCCCAAAATTCAACACTATTAAATTCAATTACTTTCAACATTATTCACCTTTTGGGTTTTAAAACCCCCTAAAACCATATCGCCTACCTATTTAACTTTTTGTTGGCTATGTTGAGCATTCGTAGTCATTCGGTTCGAACTTTAGGGAACAGTTAACTTCAACTCAACATTCCAAACTAATTTCACATAATTCACCCACTTTTAGGTTTAAAACTTCACACAGATACAACAAATGAAACTCATACATGGGAACTCTTGGGTAGCACTAGGAAACATCCCAATTATCTATGGCACTTTTATATACTCAAGGACGTTCAGACTTGAACATTCCCCCCCGTTAACATCTTCGGTACCTACAACTATTCCCACTCTAGACTTCGTTGGGATAGGGTTAACAAACCTCTATCAAAGGAAGTCGATGCTGGGAGGACCATAAACACATCCAAAATCTATAACTTTAATTCCATTACTTCACTTTTTAGTAAAATTCCAATCCGTTAAACCCCTGTAAACCCCTTTAACTTTTGACCTTGATTGTGGTAGGTTTGAACAGGCGTCAATCTAGGGCGAACGTTCATTAATATCCAACTCCACAACTTCAAACAACTTCTATAATTCTACCAACACCTATTTTGGTTTAAATCTTCAACAGACTTAAACAAAAACTCTCACTGGGAACTTTTGGGTAGCTAGAGCTTTTAATGAGCTCTTCATTTATTGGCAAGTTTTCACTTTAATCAGACGTACTTACAGACTTAAATTCGTCGACTAATCGGTCGTAAAACCTGGTTCCCATCTTACCCCCTTTCCTTAAACCACATTGTTTGTTGAAACATTCTCAAGCAAAGGGTAGGTCGGTAGCCTGGAAAGCACCAAATTATCATACACTTAATTCAATTTTACTTTTCACATTATTAACTCCCTCCACTTTAAATTTTAAAAACCCCCACCTACCAACCTAACGTTCCACCTCGTTGGGGGCTTTTTTAGCCAGCTCGAATAAAAGGCTCATTTTCATTGGGAAGTTACATACTAACTATCTAATTAAAAACTCATATACATTTATTTAACTCCTACCTTATTGGTTTAACTTCCCAGATACAAACTTAAACTACTACACTTTGGAATTTTTTTGGGGTAGCCTAGGAACATGCATCTTTATTGGCGTTTACTATAACTCAAACTTCGACAATTGAACAACTTCGCGACTTTACCTGAAAATTGTCCAGTCCTAACCTTCCCTAGAGGAATTAAAAAAACATCTACAGACGAAAGTCTAGTCGGTAGCATAGGAAAGCCATCCAAAATTAGTCTAGTAGGCACCTTTAAATGTCAAATTTACCTTTTAAAGGGGACAGTTATTTGACGATCGACGTTCGGCGATCCTGGTTAAAACCCCCTGGTTAAAACCCCTTATCCTAAGCCTAACCCTAACCCTTACCTAACCTACAGATTGGGTGGCTAGTGGTTGAACCCCAGGTTGTAGTCAAAGGTCTCAGGTTGAATCCAGTTAGGGAAACAGGTTAAAACATTTTCCCAACTCCAATTCCTTTCCCAAAACTCTAAATTACATTTCCAATTCCAATTCCAACCCCCTCACCTTTTATATAGGGTTTTTAAAAAACTTCACCACAGACCATTCCCAAACGACATGAAACGTGCTCTGGACACTTTTTGGGGGAACTTTTTTTTTTTGGACTCAGCACTTAGAGAATTTTCAATGACGCTCATTCATTCCTATTGGGCGAACGTTTTCACTTATAACTCCAGAACGGTACGTCCTACAGACTTGAAACCAACTTCGTCAGACATAATTCGGGTACGCTGAACACACTGGAGTTGTCCCCGAGTCTCTACGACCTTCGTTCAGGAGGATACAGAACTTTTAACATAAAAAACACTCATAACTCAAAGAACGAAAGCTCGTAGAGCCTCGGGGGGTAGGACCATAGGAAAGCCCATCCAAAATTAGTCTAGTAGGCACCTTTAAATGTCAACTTTACCTTTTCAAGGACAGTTATTTGACGATCGACGTTCCGGCGATCCTGGTTAAAACCCTCCTGGTTAAAACCCCTTATCCTAAGCCTAACCCTAACCCTTCCCCTAACCCTACAGATTGGGTGGCTTAGTGGTTGAAGCCCAGGTCTCGTAGTCAAAAGGTCTCAGGTTCGAATCCAGCTTAGGGAAACAGGTTAACATATTCCAACTCCACATTCCACATTCCAAAACTCTATATTACATTTCCACATTCCAATTCCAACTCCCTCCACCTTTTTATATGGGTTTTTAAAAAACTTCACCACAGACCATTACCAAACGACATGAAACGTGCTCTGGACACTTTTGGGGGAACTTTTTTTTTTTGGACTCAGCACTTAGAGAATTTTCAATGACGCTAAATTCTTTTCCTATTGGGGGGAACGTTTTCACTTTTTAACTCCAGAACGGTAGTCCTACGACTTGAAACCAACTTCCGTCAGAATAATTGGGTACGCTGAACAACTGGAGTTGTCCCCAAAGTCTTCTACGCTTCCGTTAGGAGATACAGAACTTTAACATAAAAACACTCATAACTCAAAAAGAAAGCTCTTTAGACCCTCGGGGGTAGGACCATGGGGAAAGCCCATCCAAAATTAGTCTAGTGGGGCACCTTTAAATGTCAAATTTTTCCTTTTAAGGACAGTTATTTGACGATCGACGTTCCGGCGATCCGGGTTTTTAAAACCCCCTCCTGGTTAAAACCCCCTTATCCTAACCCTAACCCTAACCCTTACCCTAACCCTACAGATTGGGTGGTTCTTGTGGTTGAAGCCCAGGTCTCGTGTCAAAAGGTTCAGGCGAACCCGGGGTTGGAAAAACCCCGGGGTTAAATATTAACTCCCACTTCCCCTTTAAAAATTAAATTTC
>JAOPFK010000166.1:0-51208 GCA_026122265.1 Ammodytes dubius | reverse complement strand
AATTTTTATGTTTTATTCTTTTTTTAAATCAAATAAGTTATAAAATATGGAATGTTAAAATGTTATGTTAAATTGTTATTTTCCAATTAAAATGTAGTTATTTTTGAAAATCATTCTCTATGTGTTTAATTCTAGATACTATTTTGTTTGGATATAAAGAGGTATTCACATGTAGATGGACAAATATACATTTTGCAACTGTTCAGTTAAATTAAGATAACTACAGCAACGAAAAGTATCTTTTCAAGAACAATCAAAAGCATTCGCAGACACAAGTGGTGTCCTTCAACAGGTTTTGTTTAATAATTTTCCTGAACTCCACTGTGAGAACTTTGCAAATTAACACATACAGCATCAAACATACACAGGCAGTCACACATCTAGTCACACATCCATCAAAACGTTTCACACATTCCTCTCTGTGGCATTCAGCAGGCAGAAAAGGGCTTCATTAAAAACACTATGGTCATTGTTGACCACACTGTCAAAAATAATGGAAATGTCAGGGTAGGCCACCGCAAAGTCCCGTTCTGACCGGCTCCTGTCTTCCTCAGTTTGAAAGGGGTCCACACCAAAGGCTGCCTCCCTGCTGAGAGAGCTTCTAAACTCCTGCTCATAGTGATCAGCAGCAACAGAAGCACTGGGTAGCAGGTCCTCCGATATCAGTGCAGGGCATCCTCCTGCAGCTAGCTCATTAGGTATTCCTCTGCCTTGTAAAGGAAACATTTAAAGCCAAAGTAAGGTTATTTTGTATAGCATATTTTGACATTTATATCACATATATATATTAAATTGTAAAAAGAATAGCAAATAAAAATAGGATTTTATTATTATTAGTAAGTTTATTTTGGGCTGACATGATTCATTCACAATATATTTTAAGCATACCTGGAATCCTATGTGCATTCCATGACTGCACAACCCTGTCTAATCCAAATCTGGCTGAGTTGGCAGGTCAGGTTAGACACACAGAACTTTACGGTGTTGTCCTGCATGTCTATGACCTCTTGGTCAGTCAGGTGCACCAGGGCCTGCTTCAGTGGGTAGTTCACCCGGTTGTTGACTTCAGGCCAAATCCGCTCCACCCTAAGATTCTGTTGTGAACACAAGATGCAGTATGTTTGAAAAAGAAGTGACGGCGATAATCTACTTAAAATTAGTTGTAACTGCTACATATTCTATATATTATATAACATAGTGGGCCGGTTTCACAGACATGGATTAAGCCTAGCCCTGGGCTAAATGGAGTTTTGAATGGAGATTGTCCATTGAAAGTACAATTTAGTCCAGAACTAGGCTTAATCCATGTCTGTGAAACCGGCCCAGTGTGTTCAAAGCTGTGGACAAATCCTGACATATTCTGCTGCTTCAGAATCCATCTTACACTCCACGAAACAAATAAGAAACAACGCAAGGCCAAGATTCTGTCAGTTTTTACTTTGGCCATATAATTTGATTTTACCTTTCGTCTCCCTTTTGAGTATTAATAGAAAGACTTACCCTTGAAGATGTTGTCTGCAGGTAAGGTTGCCTGCTGAGGTTGTACCTGTGCCTAGAAAGGATCTCCTGGATGTACAGGCACAGATAGAATTCCTTGCCATGGTCAACTCTGACCTGGTCCCACATGCCATTGGCACCCACTGCACATCTGATACAATTAAGACACATATATAAAGTACACAGAGTCAAATGCATTACGCTGAAATAAATAAAATACTTGGATCATACTTTCATTGTGATGGGCTATACAAAACATAATGACATAAGATTACTTTGCAATTATAGTGTAGGACGCACCTGTAAACTTGCTCATAAATTATGAGGTTGTTCTTCACAGGCATGGTGGCATTTGCAACAATTTTGCTGCTGTAGCCGTCAACTGCCACAACATGTGTGACACCGAACATGCCGAGCTTCTCATTTTGGTCCATGTGGAGTTTATGGCCCATATACTCCGCATGGTAGGGAATCGGATTAAGATTACGAGCACCCTGTAAAAGGAAGAGAAATATAATTAAAACCTTTTTGCTCCTGTGTTTTCATGAAATATTTTTTATTTTATTTTACATACGTTTTTATCATGAGATCCACAATACAGAAGGCAACGATAATAAATAATAAAAAAAAACACACATTCAAAGTGACAAAAAATAAAAAGGTTAGTCTGCAAAATAATAGTTTTTTATTTAAGTTACTTACATGTCTGCGCAAATCATGATATGGCTGATGAACGTCTCTTAACACTCGTCCAACCCTTGTTTCACCAGCATGAACACCGATCGAAGACAGGTATCCTGTCATGAATTTTCGACCATAGGTAGGTCCAGTCTGTTAAAATACATAGATTATGTCATATCATAGGCTATCTATAATAACAGTTACATTGGCTTTAATTTTCCTGTGTGGTGTGGAAATAAATCTCCGTTTTGCACAGCAAGTGTAGTGGAGTAGCCTAAATGATTGGACTGGCTATTTAGTTACGAGGTGCACTTGAATGCACCATGAAGCCTTTACCGTAATGTAAACGTCCAATGGTTGTTTAAGTGTAGATAGCGTGACCACAGTGCCTACACCGTCGTACAAATAAATATTCATATTACTTCAAGATTAAATACACACATACGCCTACCTTGTTGATGGATGATACCACCGCACTTTCCAAATCTGTGTCTGACACTAGATTTCTTCTACGAAGGTTGTGCTCCTCACAGAACCTCCTCACCGTCATCACTGAGCACTTCGGAGCACCGGCTTCCTTAAGAGCGGCACTGATTTCTTCGTGGGTCTTTCCAGCGTCAAATAGTTCCCTTACATATTCCCCGTAAGGCTCAAGTGCGGCCATAACTATGTAGTGTAGTGTAGTAGTGCGGCTATTAGATCAGATACTATTTTAGCTGGTTTAGGCGGTTTGCTATTTTCTTTGCCTTCTGTCTTCCGGTGTAAATGTATCTATTTTGTTTCTGTTGTTCTGTTTCGGGTTTAAAAAACCAACACACACACAAAAAAAGGCCGTTAATTTGTTTATTCCTTATTCCCTTTTTCCGATTTGAAACCAAATCAGAAAAACCAAAAAAGAACTCTGTTATTTGGTTTTTCTGATTTGGTTTTAAATCGGAATGTTCAAAGAACGAACCATACACGGATTGTGTAGAATCCGTGTATGGTTCGTTCTTTGAACATTCCGATTTAAAACCAAATCCGAAAAACCAAATGACAGAGTTCTTTTTTGGTTTTTCTGATTTTGTTTCAAATCGGAATAAGGAATAAACAAATTAACGGCATTTTATTGATTTAAAAATCAAAACGGGAAAACGGAATAATCTAGTTGCTTGTTTTGTTTTTGTGTTATTTAGATTTTCGTATGAAACCGCAATGAATGCTGGGAAAAGGGCGCGCGATTTGAAAAAAAATACATATATAGACGTATCAAACGTTCCATGTCTTTCTCTTTCAATGAATTGAACAATGGCCAGCTTTGTTATTTTCCGCGGGAGCCGACGGCTGAACCTCCGGGCGGATGATCTATCCGTAGCCAAGGTGGCTATGATTTTCCAGGTGAGCCGTTCTGACCTTATATACTGTGTATGTTATGAACATTGTACGTTAGCGCCATCTACTGTTACACATTGACTGCACAGAGAGACGGATGGAGAATATCAGCTAACGCCATCTACAGCAGTACTTCTTTAGAAACCTATCCACAGTCTATGTTAGAAATGAGTAAGCTTTCTGTCAATACACAAGCTCAAAGCTTGGTCAAACTGGTCATAAAACATTAAAACAACATCTAAATAACAAGAACATATTGTACAATATGCTACATGCATGATTGATGACACAATTATAATGTTCTAGTCTCATGACAGCCATTCTCAAAACCAACCACTTATGGTTAATATGTTATTTGTTTGTAGTATTTATTGTGGTTTTTATTCATTGTGATTAATGTTTTTATTATTAATTAACGTAAACATGAAGCTCAAGAGTTTCCAACTATGTGCAATGTTACATGACAGGTCATGCTGTCTTGTAATGACAAAGTGGACTGTATGAATTCAGTCACTTATGTTAAATGATTTGTTATATTAACAATTATTAAAACACACAACACTTAACATCCATAAACACTGCTTCATGTTCATGACAGGTTTCATGTCATGGTTTTGTCATTCTTAATATTTCTATTCTGTCATCTTATGCATGTCCCTTCAAATAAAGTTTTATCAAAAAAAATCTTTTTAGGTCCGTCCACATTCCATCTATTTGACGGACGACAGAAATCAAGGGATACTCCCTGGGCCAGAGGGAGCGTTTGCCCTTGGCGACCTCCAAGACGGGGGACACTATGAGGTACACGGGGAGAGCACTGCTGAAGAAGGCTCTAGCTGGCAGGGTCAAAACCCTGCTGCGCGCTTTGCCTTTCGACGCCCATCCAGCAGTGCTCTTCCCGTTGCCTCAGGAGCTATGCCTGTTCCTGCTCCAAGAGCTGTGGGTCCCAAGCTCAATACAAGGTTAGTACAAGTACACTGAACATTTTTGTTTGTCAATACAACTTAATACATTTTGTGTTTAAATATCTATAACGTATATATCTTATGTTTATACTCAGAAATGTCTTAATTGCCGAGCTAGTCAACAGAAGGCCAGAGACTAAATCCACTGTGGCTGTAAGGTTCTCTGAGTTTGAAGCCAGTGTGAGCAGTATAAGGGACAAAGTGGTGGAGGCTCTGGGCGAAGACGAGCCCATGGTCATAGTCGACAGCCATGGGAATGAGATCCTGGACTGTGAGGGAACCAGAGGTACAGTCAAGTCAATCATTATATACACCTGTTAGACTGTCTCACACCCTTGTACTTGTTACAGTGTTATCAATGTATCATGTCTAGAACTCTGTCTTTTCAAATTTTTTTTTTTTTTTTTACCACAATTGTTCTGTGAGTGTGTGACACTAATCTAAAACATCTACAATACAGGATCTGCTTTCTGGAAGCAACACGCCAGGAAGGTCTTTGCTCTTCCCCAGGCACACATGCTAAGACCCCGGGGGGGGGGGGGGGGGAAACGAAGGAGAGAAAGGTAGTTAAACTGTCTATGATAAAACAATACAAATACAGTACAACTATCCTTCCTTAATATGTAAAACATATTGTGAAATCCCAGTTAATACACACTTAACAATATGTTCTTTATATGTTTCAGTCAACATGAGGAGGACACAGACCTCCCTTTGGTGGTAGACCAAATTGAGGAGGTCATCCTCGCTTCCCAGGGTCTAATTTCGATTACCGAGACCTTAAAAGACCTGGCAAATTTTGCACAGGCAAACCACCGGACCACTCTGAGCCTGAGTGACAGCCAGGCTGCAGCTGTTAAAGGATCACTCCCCCGGTGGAACCATGAAGGTGTATTGAACTCTATGCTCCTATGTAGTATAAATGTGCAAAAATTTTAGAAATCGGTTCATCCTAGCCTGAGAAAAGGCAAAAAGAGTGTTTTTATGGTCTCTCTGGCTGTCTCTTAGCCTGGTCCAACCAGACCATCGTACTTCATTTCATTTGTACAGAAGGTCTGGCAGTGCTGTAATTGGCAAACGTTCACTCACTTGGAGGCGGGTGTCTGTCGAAGTTTAAAACTATTGGATCTGCCCAGTGCCACTCTGGATTAGCCAACCAATCGCATCACGTTTGGTCGTCACGTGTGTCATGAGCCGGCTTTTGACGGTGCGTTCCAGTTGGACAGGAAACTCGGAAATTTCCGACTTCACTACATATTGTAGTCTATGAATCTAGCAACAGTAACTTGTTAGAGCCTAACGTTTAGTTATTTGGACGAGAAAGGTTTTAGGCGTCCATACTTTCGCGAGCAGATGCACTGGAACACAGACAGGTCGGAACTCGGAACTACCAAGTCGGAAATCTCCTTCTTCCGAGTATAAAGGAACGCAGCATTCAACTGAGCCACTCGCTCTGTTCGCTGATTGGACACTCAGAAATCTGATTCGAGCAGGATCCCACTGATACACCCCATCACCAGACTGACTACTGAAGGGAAAATGAAATTTGGGCAGAAGTAGGTAGGCGGGCGGAGCCAGGCTAGCTGTCTCTGCCTCTAAAGTCAGAAATCCTGCTACTACCACAATGCACTGCGCTCGCAGTCCTCCTAGGCCCCGCCCACATTTCCCTTTTAGTCTCGTCTCGTGTCACATGCTGCGCGCTGTCAACAAAACTAGCCTAGCCTTCAAACCGGACTCGGAAGCTAAAAATTCTGGGCAAGAAGAGGACACTCTGGACGGGAGGAACGTATGCGGACCGGGACCCTGTGTCGTAGACTTTTCTAATGCACCACCTCCTGCAGAACGTACTCGCGTACAGGTAAGACTTTCAACCTAGACTATATTTCTGGTCACACAGTATGCAATTATAGCTGCTGTCGGGGGGCTTGCTAAACTGTTTCAGAAACAGACTAATGTAACAACCGTTTGTAAGGCAACTAAAGAAAAAAGTTTTCATCCGCTCTCATTTTCAGTGAGTGCTCAAAGCTAACGTTTCACTTATAGTAGCCTAACTGTCGTGTTTTATGGTGATTTCAGAATCCGATGTCAGTCTCCCACTCAACTGCAACCAGTGCCCACACCAAGGAGGCTGCAGTGAGCTTCAGAGAGGATATCAGACCCCTACCTCAGCAGCATCCCATCCAGGCTCTGCTAATACCATGTCCACCTTTAGACCTATTGTAAATATTTTGTTTGTAGCTCATCCTTTATATCTTATATTTATCATGTTCGTATATTGGACATTTTACTTTTAAGAAGTGTCTCATTGTGTGTTACCTGGTTTCTATAGCATTGAGCATGATGTCATAAGATGTTGCTTTGTAAACAATAAAATATCTTATGTTGTTGCATCTTACCTTGGACTCCTGTCTTTTATTCGCTTTTAAATGTTTTATAATGTGTTTTATGTATTCTAATCTTGCCCCTGTAAAGCACTTTGAGTGGCCTTGTGTCTGAATTGTGCTATAGAAATAAACTTGCCTTGCCTTACACCATGTTCACCATTACAGACTTGTTGGTTGGAGGCTGAACAATAGTTACTGATTTTGATGCACAGATTATTGTATGTCATATTGTTTTTAATCTACAATTTATGAGGTAAAATATGTTATAAAATCACAAGGATGCAAGGTAGGTCCAGCATACTGACAATCACAGGAAAAAATACAGATAAACCAGAAAAATAACAGCTATCGAATATATTACAATGAAGTACTTCAGGTCACATTTCTATATTGATAGCATAACATTGTTTTGCTTATTTATTGAATACAGTAGCTCAGCATGAAGTTTGTCCTCAACCTTTTGATTAAAACGAGACCATCCACGAGTAATATGGTTGCTCACAGCAATAAGGTTAGCGGTTAACTCGTTTGCTTTCAATGTAAACAGTCCGGCAAGCTATTGTTACACTACACACATTAATCAGCTTATTATTTCAACGACCCTTGGGTGAATATAGTCATGCCATACACTGTTAGAAAGCTTAGATTGTCATGATTGAAACGAGACCATCCACGTAATAATATGGTCAATGTAAACAGACACATTTGCTTATTTATTGAATACAGTAGCTCAGCATCTGAAGATTGTCCTCAACCTTTTACCCCAGTAGAAATGAGTATTTCTCTAATAGTACTCGAGTTGTGGTTAGTAGACAAACCACAGCAACCAACTTGAATTCAAAGTTTTAATCGCAAAAAATATGAACAACTATTTATCAAAATAAAATGTGTAGTGTGTTGGCTCCGGTCATTCTGGTCACAGCTGCTCTTGTCTCTTGATAGCCATGGTCCTGGGTCTCTCTCTTTGCAGGATTCACGCCAGGAAATGGCATGAATCGGCGATATTGTCTATAAAACGTTGAGCAAAACATTAGTAAGGCCAGCTAATTTTAGCCTGCAGTAGCTTACATGAAAAAGAACTGCAAGCTACGTCACGTTAGTTTTGCTGCCCATGTTACCAAAAATAGGAAAACATAGTGCCAATAAGACATTTTAAAACAGAATTCAAAACTGTAATAAGATATAACAAGTGTGCCGTGTTTACGCCCGGGTCACACCAATAGGCTACGGCCGTTTCTCAATTCCAAGTACACGAAGTACGGACTTGCGGACTTGGAAGTTCGGACTTGCAAGTCCGGACTTCTAAGTACAAACTTCCGAGAACGGGAGGACGCACCTGGAATTGGAACGGCAGCGGACTCGATTACGTCACCACCTCGGCTCGTCTGTCAACTGTGCTACAGCCTCATGTGGGCATATACAACAACAATAAACACATAAAACAAAAACCCCAGCCTCTTTCATTTTGAAAATAGTATGTAAATATTTTATGTAATTCACGTGTATGTAGTAGTAGGATAAGTAGTAGGCTAATAGTACGTAAATATTTTGAATTAATAGGCCTACATTTGTTATATTTTTAAAATGTTCCTTTATAGCCTATTAGTATTGCTTTAACAATATTTTAAGAAACATAGGCCTCTATAAGAAGACTATACAGTATTTTTTGACACATGTGTATAAATGAAAATATATTCGTGCGCACCTGTACGACCGTGCGCACCTGTACCCTATATACGAAGTGATTGTCGGGAAAACGATTGAGGAGTTATTGTTGGAGATTTATTTCTATCAGAGTACGAGTTATTTACGGTTAAGAATACACAAACTCATACATGGATCGTCGAGCCAGAATTTGTGCTGCCCTGGCGATGGGGTTCCTCTATGAGCGAGCGGAGGAGGAGGCTGCTCAATCGAGGAGGCGGATCGCCGACCGGGAAGCTGGGATGCGGCGGAGGATGCTGAGGAGACGAGCCCTCATCAGTTGTCTGTCTCACGTATGTGTCCTATTGATATGGCTTTTGTTTTAACCTTTCAATGTATCGGTTCATATTGATATAGAACCTTGACTGTAATGAGTGAATTTGTCATTTTACCACAGGGTTGAAAGTTGAAAAGCTACACACAACATATAGAACAGGCTGAAACGATTAAGAAAAACCTAGGCCTGGAAAAGATTCCAGTGAATTTACCTCAACTTTTTTGCTGATCAAACAAGTGCTGTGTTAATTTGTAATTCTGCTAGACTTTAAGAATTCATGGCAGACAACATATATTAAATAGAGAATTGTAATTAATTGTACATTAAAATATATGAATAAGCATATAGGCATATACCTGCATCTATCTATCTATCTTTCTATCGCAATAGTAAATATACATACACACACAATAAACACAAATAATATAAATAGTAAATAACTGAAACGATGTTTAAAGATTTTTTTTTATTTTTTTCTAGTATCAGGACCACATCAGCTCACAGCTGTACGCACAGCTCAACACCACTGTGCCAATCCTGGCTGTGTTTTTTGCTGGAGGGGACCTGAAGCCAGCCTTCAGGCTCTCCAGGGAGAGCTTTGACCGGCTGCTGGTCTTGCTGCCCCGGGAGAAGGCCCATGGATGGAGCCATGAGGTGGAGGTGCTGGTGGCGGTGTACTGGCTGGCCTGTGGTGCGTCCTACAGGGTGACGGCCGACATATTTGGGATGCCCCTGTCCACGGTCTGCAGGACGGTCCATGGCGTGGTGGAGGCGATGATGGCCATCCTCCATCGCGTCATCCATTTCCCCAAGCCGGAGGAGATGGAGGAGGTGGGGGCAGGCTTCGCTCGCCTTGCGGGTCACGAGGCCTTCCGTTCTGCTGCTGGGGCCATTGACGGGTGCCATGTCCGGATTGTGCCACCTGCAGAGCAGAAGAAGAGCTACATAAATAGGAAGCTCTTCACTTCCATCATCCTCCAGGGAATCTGTGATGGGAGCGGCAGATTCCTGGATGTCTACATCGGGAACCCGGGCTCAGTGCACGATGCGCTGGTCCTCCGCCGTTCCCCAATGTACAAAAAGGCCCTGTACCCACCTGCTGGGTACTTCTTGCTGGGTGATGGAGGGTACCCCTGCCTGCAGCGTCCCGTGGCCATCATCACGCCATACCGCCACCCTCTAGCCGGTAAGAACCCTCTCTCTGTCTCAAGAAAAACATACACAGAAACAGATTGTGACTTTGGCTGATACATCCATGTGAATTTTGATTACCAGGTCATGTTGAGGCGCGCTTTAATAGGCAACACGCCAGAGGGAGGAACATCGTCGAGCGGTCATTCGGGATGCTCAAAACCCGCTGGCGGGCGATCTTTTTAAGGGCCCTGGAGATCCGGCCTCTGTTTGCCCCCAAGGTGGTGGGTGCCTGCTGCATCCTCCACAACATCTGCATGGCAGCAGGGGATGTGTTGGAGGAGGAGGAGGAGGAGGAGGAGGAGGAAGATGGCCCCGGTGACCCCGTGGAGGCAGATGACAGGGACCTGTCTGGCACTGTGTGGAGAGCGAGGCTTGCTGCCCAGGTTTCTGCTCCTGTAGCACCGGTCGTTTGCCTGCAAGAACACGACTACATATAGACACACACATACACACAAAAACACATACACACACACACACACACCCACGACCCCCCCCCCCCCCCCCTAAAAAACAAAAAAAAAAAGCAATAAATACATGTTTGTATATATTCCTAGCTTT
The DNA here is from genome assembly GCA_026122265.1 of Ammodytes dubius. NCBI lineage: Eukaryota > Metazoa > Chordata > Actinopteri > Uranoscopiformes > Ammodytidae > Ammodytes > Ammodytes dubius. Next base: position 40,577 of record JAOPFK010000166.1, on the reverse strand, counting down.
ATAAATAAATGTACATATTTGTAATGATTTATGTTATAATTTCCTTTGTATGTACATTTTTTCATATTTAAATTTGTTGATTTGAAATTGCTCAATCGGTTCAGTAATGTTAATTCCAGTTTTGATGAGTATATAATAATTGTATAGTGTTGGCTAAAGAAGCTATATTAGATTAGAAAAATACCCTCATACTACTCATGTTAATAACTCTGTTCTTCAAAACTTATGTTGTGTTGGCAGGTGATGCCGCAGCAGTTCGGTAGATCCTAAATAGAAAGGTTTAATGAACAAACACAACCAAGAACAGTAAATAAAGCTCATTGTGTTTCACAACACTAGACGATATACTGTTGGTCCTGCTATAAGAATAAGTCCAAGCTAAAAGGAGTGACAAATTGTACTTGTTTGATATTCATATGACTGACCAATGATTGGAAAACATGTGACCAGTCAGAAGAGTAAATTATGGAGTGTGTGGAGCTTAACCTTGTTTGAAGACTTATATAAAAAAAAAACTTGATGCTGAATGAGTCTGAACTTTCAGCAGAAATCTTCTTTTTTTATGCAAAATAAAGCAGCTATTTTCTTCTTGAAACTCTTGCCTCCTGTCCCTGAGTACCACTCTGAATTTGCCACAACAGTATGCATGTGACATGTAGAATATAAAAATACACTGTTGCTATCTAAAATGACCAGAAAAGGATGAATTATCATTTTAAAGAATTTATTTTTACATTTTGTCAATTAATTTTTCAAACAGGGCGAGATATCGCTCCGACCTGCCAGCTGCCACCCTCTCCCTCTCTTCCTCTCTCGCCACCGCCTGCCTCTCTCTCTCCTCTTCTCTTTCTCCCTGCTCTTTTAAAATGTCCAAAAGACTCTCCCTGGGCCTCTCTCTGGTGGCCTGGCCCTGGCCAGTGGTCTCCTCGGCAGAGGAGGTAGAGGCTGGTACGCTTACCACGCCACCGGCAGTGGCAGAAATATTTGCCGCAACAACCAGGGGCGGGCTGATGGAGTGTTGCCCCTGGAGTGCGGCATCCATCGCAGCATACCACTGCCAGGTGGCAGCAGTAGCCGTACCAGCCTCTACCCCTTTGCCCGTCGGTGGGTCCCTAAGCTCCTGAAAACAGGGTATTGATTACTGCACTGTCAAACTTATTATTTTCATTTAATCACACTTTAGTACACTTACTGTATTTAAAGGGCCACTGAAATGGTATTGTGTGTAGGTTAATTTATATATGAAGGAATCCCTGGAAAGCTCTATCAGTATATAATACAAAACAGATAAACAGGCAACTTATACTTACTTTATATTTTCCTTTCAGATTGTTCCATTTTTTTTTCGCCTGTTTGACGGATACCCCCATCCCAGACGTGGAAATGAAGTCCCTGGGTAAAGCAATAGTACACAGCCAAATAATAATAATAATAACAACAAAAATATTATTCTTTATAAATGAAGACTACCGCCACCCGATTTGAACCGTCCCCAAGACATACAAGCACTTAAAATCAATCAATACTCACTCCCATCCTGTCGTGGAGGAGTTCCTGAGGCCAGTAAAAAGGGCCTCATTGGCGGCCCGCCACTCGATTAGGGCCCGCGTCTCTTCATTTGTCCCTTGATAAAATATAACGTGTTTATAGGCATATTTTCATTGAATGCATAATAAAAGCCATCATATCAGGTTTAACAATTTAGCACAATATGGATAAGACTTATAGAATACTTCCTTTTTGACTGTTTTCCCCTCCCTTATCTTTATAATCAAAATTGATAATGCATGAGATTGTATTTGACAACAATATTATCTATTAAAATAAATATCAAATAAGGGTTAATGCTCCAGATTTGACAGCGTCCCACATTCGAGCATTTGCGACAAGCTGGCTGTCACACACACACACACACACACACACACACACACACACACGCCTGAGGCTTTTTATAATAGGCAGATGACTGACTGCTGAAGCTGGCGGGACGAGCTAGATGTCCCGGGACAGCTCTAGCTCGTCCCTAACTCCTACCGAGCTAGCTCCCATACACGACACACACAAGCTAGCTGTCTCTATCGGAAAGCGTCCGAGAAAATGTCAAGTAGGACTTGACATGTTGGACAATTCAATGATAGCCTAATAAAAATAAAAAAAAACGTTGAAAATACGGTATTCGTTAAACAAAAGTAGTAGGCCTATTTGGAAAATAGTAATTATGCTTACAGTTGTGGGTCTTCTCCTGCTCCGTTACAGTCGCCATTGGTTTTGGGTTTAGATCCGACGCTGCGAAATGCATTCTGGGATATCTAACGGCCCCAAGTCCGCGCAAGTCACCACCGATGCATCCACGATAGAATGGCCAGTTGAAGAACACATCAGGAACACTTCCGGGTACTTGACTTGATGCGAACTTTGAATTGGAACAGTACTTGGGCTACGGTTGATGACGTTTTACGAGAACGCAAGTTCACAAGTACAGAAAAGAACGCGAATTGAGAAACGGCCTACGTCTGTGCACTAGCTGCATCTAGACTAGCTCGCAGTTTTTTCCTCCCACACAGTCAGTGTCTAACTGCTGCAGCGCTGCTTTTACCAGCCTGTTGCTACATGAGTTTTTCTATGATAATTCCCATTAATGAAGCACTGTGTAGCTGCTCTGACCTGCTAACACAAGCGCCGGAGGGAAAAAGAAATGCAAAGGCAAGATGTGTGGCGGTGATGAATGAGTAAAAATAAAAACTTACTGTGTTGTGGTCGACGTCCGTCTCTCCCCGCGGCCTGTGGCTGGCGCCTCCAGTTCAACTTCTCAATACTGAAATATGTCTCCGGGGTCTCTCTCTCCATATGTGGAGCAAAGCTACGGTGAAGTTTCTAACAGTGAACGCCGCAAAAACACTAGGCTCTGGGGCTCCTCTTCCACAGCATGAAGTAGCTGCTAGTGTAGCTACAGCTAGCTTCTCCTCTTCCTCCTGACGACTATCACCTCTCTTCCTCGCTGTAATCCGGTTTATACAGGTAGACACGAATGTCCGTTCACTGCAGTAAACATTAAAAATCCCCTTCAGGCTTTTCTAATGGAACATTTCCTTCTGCCATGATCGGTGTTTCGGCTTCTCGCTTAGCGGGGAAGAAACATGGCGGACCTTCTGTTTACATCTCGTGAGGGAGGTCCCGCCTCCCTCATTCCTTATTGGTTGGCATACAAATGTGCGGAATTAGAGGGTCTGTAGTCTTCGGGCCCAACATAGCGATCCGGGGAATGACGCGTTTCGCGTCATTCCCCGGATCGCTATGTAAAATGTGGGGTGTGGATATCAGGAAAGCTGGGCCATGTGAAGAGTGAGTCAAGACAAACCTCTTTCCTTACATATAAATAGCCATTTTATAATGATAGAACGCAGGTTCAATATGGGGGAAGTATTCCTTTAAGGCAGCCTTTGGTTGTATAATATGTCGAGGTTTGTAATATGTTTTTATTATTTACCATGAAAGTAAAAAAAAAAAGTGTTCTTCAAAAAAGTCTAAAAGCCTCACTAATATAAACATTCTCTATATGTATGATGCAGATCCTATGAAGAAGCCTATGTTTGCCAGCTGCTGCAGAAGCATCCTGGGCTGCAGCAGCTGTATGGAGCAGTGGCAGGAGAGCCACAGCTACTGCCCGAAATGAAGAGGCCCCTTCATAGGGGAAAACATGCAGGCAGTGGTAGGCCTGGATGAGGCACTGGCTGCACTGGACAATATCATTTCTTAATAGTTTTTTCCCACCAAATGTTCCTGTTTTTAGTAATCAATGTACCTTTAATTTTTATGTTTTATTCTTTTTTAAATTAAATAAGTTATTAAAATTATTGAATTTTATAATGTTATGTTAAATTGTTATTTTCCAATTAAAATGTAGTTATTTTTGAAAATCACTCTGTGTTTAATTCTAGATACTATTTTGTTTGGATATAAAGAGGTATTCACATGTATATGGACAAATATACATGTTGCAGCTGTTCAGTTAAATTAAGATAACTACATAAACAAAAAGTATCTTTTCAAGGACAATCAAAAGCATTCGCAGACACAAGTGGTGTCCTTCAACAGGTTTTATTTAATTATTTTCCTGAACTCCACTGTGAAAACTTTGCAGATTAACATATACTGTAGCATCAAACATACACAGGCAGTCACACATCCATCAAAACGTTTCACACATTCCTCAGCAGGCAGAAAAGGGCTTCCTTAAAAACACTATGGTCATTGTTGACCACATTGTCAAAAATAACGGCGATATCAGGGTAGGCCACCGCAAAGTCCCTTTCTGACCGGCTCCTGGCTGTCTTCCTCAGTCTGAAAGGGGTCCACACCAAAGGCTGCCTCCCTGCTGAGAGAGCTTCCAAACTCCTGCTCATATTGATCAGCAGCAACAGAAGCACTGGGTAGCAGGTCCTCCGATATCACTGCAGGGCGTCCTCCTGCAGCTAGGTCGTTAGGTATTCCTCTGCCTTGTAAAGGAAACATTTAAAGCCAAAGTAAGGTTATTTTGTATAGCATATTTTCACATTTATATCACATAAATATATATATTATTAAATGGTAATCGAATAGCAAATAAAAACATTTTATTATTATTAGTAAGTTTATTTTGGGCTAACGTGATTCATTCACAATATATTTTAAGCATACCTGGAATCCTATGTGCATTCCATGACTGCACAACCCTGTCTAACCCAATCTGGCTGAGTTGGCACGTCAGGATAAGGCCAGGACACACCAGTCCGACATGTTCCGACTACGCAAAAAATGGAGTCGGCCGTTTCAGGAAGCTCCAGCCTTCCCGTCGCGGCCAAGAGACACACCAAACTGACTGCTGACTTTCCGTACGCTCTGTTGCTTGCGCGGGACGTAATGTCTCCATAACAGCAGGCGGCGCTAATCTGTATTGTGGCCCGAAAAAATACGAAAGCCGGAAATGATGGGACAGCTCTCTAGAGCATAAACATAGATAGAAATACGTATTTATATGTATGGACCATAAGAGCACAATTTTTAGCAGAGAGTGTCGAGCATGGTGTTGAGCAGTCAACAAGGGTTGATGCATGTGAGTACTCTCAAAACTAAACGAACAAACACATTAAAACGATGGCTAGCTGTTGTTAGCTGTTTGTGCTACTCGCCTCACTTCCGGGCTTCACTGATTCGCTAGCCCTCCACCAATCAAATTGCTCCAAATGAAAGACGGTCGGCGGCCGACAGGCTCAAAACAAGCCCGTCGGCCGACGTCACGGCACACACCAAACAGATTCGTCTTTTTTTTTGACGACGGCGATTATCGGGCTGGTGTGTCCTGGCCTTTAGACACACAGAACTTCACTGTGTTGTCCTGCATGTCTATGACCTCTTGGTCAGTCAGGTGCACCAGGGCCTGCTTCAGTGGGTAGTTCACCCGGTTGTTGACTTCAGGCCAAATCCGCTCCACCCTAAGATTCTGTTGTGAACACAAGATGCAGTATGTTTGAAAAAGAAGTGACGGCGATAATCTGCTTAAAATTAGTTGTAACTGCTACATATTTTATATATTATATAAAATAGTGTGTTCCAAGCTGTGGACAAATCCTGACATATTCTGCTGCTTCAGAATCCATCTTACACTCCACGAAACAAATAAGACACAACGCAAGGCCAAGATGACAAGAAGTCAGTTTTGACTTTGGCCATATAATTTGATTTTACCGTTCGTCTCCCTTTTGAGTATTAATAGAAAGACATACCCTTGAAGATGTTGTCTGCAGGTAAGGTTGCCTGCTGAGGTTGTACCTGTGCCTGGAAAGGATTTCCTCCATGTACAGGCACAGATAGAACTCCTTGCCATGGTCAACTCTGACTTGGTCCCACATCCCATTGGCAACCACTGCACATCTGGTACAATTAAGACACATACATAAAGTACAGTGAGTCAAATGCATTACGCTGAAATACATAAAATACTTGGATCATACTTTCATTGTGATGGGCTATACAAAACATGATGACATAAGTTTACTTTGCAATTATAGTGTAGGACGCACCTGTAAACTTGCTCATAAATAATGAGGTTATTTTTCACAGACATGGTGGCATTTGCAACAATTTTGCTGCTGTAGCCGTCAACTGCCACAACATGTGTGACACCGAACATGCCGAGCTTCTCATTTTGGTCCATGTGGAGTTTATGGCCCATATACTCTGCATGGTAGGGAATTGGATTAAGATTACGAGCACCCTGTAAAAGGAAGAGAAATATAATTAAAACCTTTTTGCTCCTGTGTTTTCATGAATATTTTTTGAATGTTTTATTTTATTTTCCATAGTATGTATGTACGTATTACGTTTTTATCATGAGATCCACAATACAGAAAGGCAACGATAATAAAAAAAACACATTCAAAATGACAAAAAATAAAAAGGTTAGTCTGCAAAATAATAGTTTTTTATTTAATACTTACATGTCTGCGCAAATCATGATATGGCTGATGAACGTCTCGTAATACTCGTCCAACCCTGGTTTCACCAGCATGAACACCGATCGAAGACAGGTATCCTGTCATGAATTTTCTACCATAGGTCTGTTAAAATACAAAGATTATGTCATATCATAGGCTATCTATAATAACAGTTACATTGGCTTTAATTTTCCTGTGTGGTGTGGAAATAAATCTCCGTTTTACACAGCAAGTGCAGTGGAGTAGCCTAAATGATTGCACTAGCAATTAGTTACGAGGTGCACTTGAATGCACCATGAAGCCTTTAACGTAATGTAAACGTCCAATGGTTTTTTAAGTGTAGATAGCGTGACCACAGTGCCTACACTGTCGTACAAATAAATATGCCATATTACTTAAAGATTAAATACACACATAGGCCTACCTTGTTGATGGAGGAAACCACCGCACTTTCCAAATCTGTGTCGGAAACTAGGTTTCTTCTCCGAAGGTTGTGCTCCTCACAGAATCTCCTCACTGTCATCACGGAGCACTTCGGGGCACCGGCTTCCTTAAGAGCGGCACTGATCTCGTCATGGGTCTTTCCAGCGTCAAATAGTTCCCTGACATAATCCCCGTACGGCTCAAGTGCGGCCATAACTAATATAGGCTATTAGATCAGATAGTATACTATTGCTGGTTTAGGTGGTTTGCTATTTTCTTTCTGCGCTGCCTTCTGTCTTCCGGTGTAGCGTAGCCTATTAACTACAGCCTAAATGTATCTATTTTGTTTCTGTTCTGTTTCGGGTTTAAAAAACCAACACACACAAAAGAAAAATGCCGTTAATTTGTTTATTCCTTATTCCCTTTTTCCGATTTAAAACCAAATCAGAAAAACCAAAAAAGAACTCTGTTATTTGGTTTTTCTGATTTGGTTTTAAATCGGAATGTTCAAAGAACGAACCATACACGGATTGTGTAGGCACATCAAGTGCAAATTCAACTTTTTAAAGTTCCTTTGTGGATGGGGGGCTGTGGTTATTGTGGACAATAGGCCTACTGTGATTTGATAGCCTATAATTCATTAATGGTTATTATTAGCCTACTTGCTTGATTTCTTTTTAAATACAGACATTATTGGTCGTTTTGGAATATGTCTTTCCCAATTTAAAACATAAAACTAAAGCAGCATTGAAAATTCAGAAAATAAATCTTGTTGGCCTACACTAGCATGCTGTTCTACAAATAACTCAATAGTTGAAATAATAAATACAATGTGGTCCCCTTAAAATGTCTAAATGCATTTCAAAGACAGTAACAGTGTGGCACTTCTTTAAACTTACTGAAACTTGCAGGGGCCATCACTCTCATGTATTCATCAGACTTTTCTTTGCGCTGTCTGAGCTGATAGATAGGTTGTGTTGCCACAGTGATGTGGAGTCTTAAACTGTCCTAGCTTTGCCAGCACTTATTTCTGTACAGCTAAATATCCCCATAGAAACAATTGTTTCAATTCAATGTTGGCTTGCTCCTGCTTACTCTCTCGCACACATGCCTTATAGACTAGCAGGAGGGGCCCTCAGATTATCAGGTACCCCTACCCGAGGTAGAACAAACCTCAACAATGATTTTTTTTTATCTTTAGAATGTCCTGTTCATGAAACTGATTGTTGAGCATTTTTATCTTTGGGGGAAATGTGTTTTTTTGGTTATTCTTTAGAACCAACCAAGTCCCTCAAAAAGAGCCAAATTAGTCCATTCCGAATAGGGGATATGTGACAAAAAAGCCCATAACTTAGGAATGCTCACTCTTTTCTTCATCAGATTTGCTGAGGTACTAGCCAGGTGTCTAGCCCACATCACCAAAAATGTACAAAAAATGTAATTTAGCAAAACATTTATTGAAATAGGGTCCTGTATACATAGCTTTAGTTTAGGCGGAAATGGTACTTTTGTGGTGAAAGGAAAAGAGGGTTCCTTTACTTTTCTCTCAAATATCACCAAAACATAAATCCCTACCAAATATACCATGTATGTGTTGTCTAGGATGCTATTGAACAATAACCAGTGGTTGTATGAAGATATCTATTACAGTTCAATTTCTAATGAGATTTCTCTAGAAGTACTCCTGCACTGAAATAGCCATATTAGGACATTCCGAATGGGGGATAAGTGGCATAATAGCCTATAGTCCAGCAGATATGTGAATGCATTGTGATTTTTATGATACAAACATGAGCTTTGGCACACTGATAGAGCATGCCCTAAGGAAGATTTTTTTGCTATAGGGCCATCGCCAATTATTCCTACGGCGCCCATTTTTTTAAATGGCCACCAGCAGCTGTTATAGTATCAGTAGCTTGGGTTGTAGAGCACCTAGGATCTTGATTATGGTGTCTAATCCTACATTTTCAAGGATGGACAAGGCAGTGGTGCTATTTAAAACATGCTAGAAAGTACCCAACTTCATATATCTGGCATTCAGGGAAGTAAATTGTGTTAAAACCTTCAAATATTAGCGGAGTTGTGCATATATTCATGAATTACATAATCGGTTCATGAGTTGTATGCTGACCTTATATGCTTACAAGTAAATGTCTATTTCAAAGCCTGACCAATACATCAGTTTAGCCTGTTTGAGGGGTGTAATTGCTATTTTATCCGTGTAACCCACTCTGAGTAAGTCAACATTGCTCTAGGTTTCCGAAGGAGCTAAGTGATAAACAGTTACCACAATGAAAGTACCAGACAAGGTAAGTTGCAAGCAGTAACTTTTACTCACATAGAGTTGTAGGTAACACCCAAAACACATATGCATATACATCATTTGAAAATAAAAACATGGGCCATTTAAAATAAACAAGTGTTGTCAATAGTCCTTTTAGTCTGTCTGTTCGGTGATCACTTCCGGTTAATCAATCATATGTCCCCAACACTGACCAGCTTGGTAGGCAGCCCTCTTTCTGTATTGAATCAGTGCTGCTTGTGTTGGAAGGCCCTTCAATTGATGTACCTTTCTGGGTGATGAGAGGAGTTCTTGCCTGATTGACAGATTCCTGGCTGCTGGTGCGCCCATATAGCAATACAACACATCTCTTCAGATGCTCCATCCAGATGTCTATGGCAGCAAAGGCACAGAAGGCTTTTGTGACATCTTCAAAGCTCCTCCATGTATCCCACGCAGTTTTCTTACCCCTGCCACCAAAAGATGACACTGTCACATACAGTAAAGGCATGGAACCCCCGGCAAGGCGATACATCGTTCTGGACCTAGTGCCGTTGCCATCTCGTGAGCTGCTAAATGCCGAAAACTCTTTCCACTCCGAAGGCAACCCACAGCTCATTGATGTTGAGAGAGTGGGCTGCTGTCACTGCCAGCACCAACACATCTGTGCCAACTGTGCATATTGATACACTGTTATACCCTTCCTTCACAGCATCTCCAAGGTGCAGTAGGATGTGGGTATCAGCCTCCTCATGTGTGCATAGCGCAAGAACTTCTACATCTCGAGGCTGAGTGCAGAGGACTTCAGCATGATGGTTGCTAATCACTTGTTTTTCAGTGTTGAGGTCTGTCAGGCACTTCAGGGAGTTCGTAGAAGAGTTGAGCCGTCAAGTGCCATTCCTCGAAAATGTCCATAGTTTTTGCGCATTGACGACAACAAGGCTGTACTGTTCTCCTTCCTGGCATCTCTCTTGCTGCGTGTTTCCGCCTTTAGACTGTCAGGAAAATATTGATCCCACACAACATCCACTCTGCTGACATGCTCCAGCTTAGACAGGATGTATGGTGAGAACACCTTCTGTGCATATTTAGAAAAGGTCTCAGCAGCACCAGGTCGTAGCATGTTTACGAGCCCCATCAAGTATGTTGACCTGTACAATGGGGTTGGATTTGTTCACTTGTGATGAAATCAGGTTATCCAAACAGCCCACCAAGTCTGACTTGGTTCCAGTTCTTAACTTGCTCATTTGTGACAATGCCAGTCGACATGCCTGGTTTTTCTTGCTAAAAAAACTCATCCAGACTTCCATCACGTATCTGGGATACAATATAAAGCCTAGAGAACAGGGAGCAGTCACTCTTCAGGGATGAGAGCTGTTGTTGGGTCCTGGACTTCTCTCTGACTGGAGGCCGGCTGATTAAAGGGAGCTTGTGTCTTTTGATGTTTCTTTGATTGGCTTTGTCTGGTTGACAGTGTCAATGACTGCTTCATCTGCAACATCCCTAGTATCAAGTACAAGAAGATCTACAGTGCTCTTTTCACAGAATGGATTGCCCATGTCTTCTACACTCACCACCCACTTCATTAGGTACACCTGTTCAATTGCTTATATGGACAAAAAGGTAATCTTCCAATCACATGGCCGGAACTCGATGCATTTAGGCGTGTGTAAAGAAGGACGGTCAGTTCCGAAATTGTTAATCTGCCCAGTAACTTCCATCAGCCAATCAGAAAGTGCATCCTGTTGCCAGGCAGATTTGAGTCTCCTTAGAATGTCACGGCGGGAAAAGTTAGTTTCGAAAGTAACAGACATAGGAGACAGAGAGAGACGCTGTTGAAGAGTACTGTTGCCAGTTATAGATAAATATATAGTTTGGGTGTGTTTGCTGTCAGTATTTTCGACGTTAAGGGTTATGTGTGCGTCCATAGAACGTTGAGTACTATTTACATGGTTGCAAGTTCGTATTGTATTAGGTAAATTGTAATTTGTCTGCATGCTCTGGATTGTTTAATGTGAGAGCAGTAATTAGAGTTTACCGTGTACGTAATGGCCAGTATATTTTGATATGTGTTTTATTAGATGCATATGTTTACTGTTAAGCTTTATAGAACTTATTGGAGCCATTTGTATGTATTATTTAGGATTCACTGTAATTGTGTTCACATCTGATTAACATAGGAATTAGTACATATTGGTTAATCTGTACATTATGTATGGCAGAGCATTTAAATTATGTTAATGATAATAATGTATATTATTTAGACTGATTATATTATTTTATGTTTCTGTTTCAGAACCACACACTTACCACACACACGTTACACACGTGCTTGCAAAACTGTTCAATAAATCCTTGAAGAGATAATCCTCGTTCCCTTGCATTCTTACCGATGCACCACAGTGGTTACCAACTCCTAACCAACAATCATACAGTCCTCCATTACAAATTGGTCCTTCGAGTCGGATTCGTGTGACTGCTGTGGATAGAGAGGATGTTTCCATGTGAGAGAAGTGACGATCAACCCCCCGCTGACATTCGCCGTAGACGTCAAATACGTCCGCCTAACTGGCTCGCAGACTACGACGTCTCCCTGCCTGCGATGGAGAGACCCCCCTCAGCTTTAACACCCCTCGTCCAGCCTCCCCGACCCCTGCAGGTTCCTTACAGCAGTACACCGAGGATTGACAATATGTTACTTCACCTCCCGCCGCTCTACGAGGACTGGACATCAGTAGCTGGTGCTCGCCCGAAGATTCCTACAGAGTCAGTGCACTCAGGACCCCGTCAGCACAGCACCCCCGACCCAATGCCCCGTAGAACGGACCCAGAGGCTTTACCTGCCGTACTAGCAGAGCTGCGACAGATCAGGGAAGATAATCAAAGGCTTCAACTCACCGTAATCGATATGCAACAGCAGTTAAATGCAAGCAGTGTGCCAAACCCCCCTTTGGCCACTCCCACAGGGGGCCACAGCCCTGATGCTCCCTCAGCGCCCCACGATACATCAGTGCCTCTGCGTAGATCCATTAAAGAGGAGGAAGATGATGAAGATTGGCCACTCCCGCCTCCTCCAGTGGTAGAAGAGGATGGCAAACCTCAGGGACCTATTACCACATTGTCCACTGATTTAGTGACACAGCTGACATCACTTCTCAGGCGGATGGGAACGTCCCCAGACCTGCCACCTAGAGTCCCAACGCCCGACTACTGTGAGCCAGCTGCATCAGACCATGTGAGAGGGTTGCAAGACTCACCAGCCCGACCCCATCCACCGCATCCTCCACAGCAAAGCTCACCTGGAGATCTGAGACAGGATAACTACAGTTCCCACCGAACCACGGAGTTTATCAATCGTGGCCCCAAACCAACCATCCCAGACTTCAGCAAAGGAGACCCACGTGGCTTTGCAAGGTTGAAGACCTCCTTAGAGAATCTCCTACCCCCGGATGCTACTGAGAGGTTCAAATATCAGATCCTAGTAGACCACCTCAAGTTTGAAGACGCACTTCTCATTTCAGACTCGTATACTAACTCTGCTCAGCCGTATACAGACACCATGGCCTCTTTAACTGAGCATTATGGGCAACCCCACCAGCTTGCGCTAAGGCGCATTGCTGACCTAATGGAGGCACCCAACGTTCGGAGCCATGACACCACCGCCTTCAAAAGATTTGCCCTCAGGGTGAGAGCCTTGGTTGGTATGCTCGATCAGCTTGGAGAGAACGGCCATGTGGAGCTGCAGTGTGGATCCCACGTCACCAGACTGATGACCAAGCTCCCCCAAGACATGCGATCTGAATTCATGAGGTTTCTACACCCCCTCAGCATCCGTGTTCCCACACTGCGGGACTTTGCTTCCTGGTTGGAGTTTGAGTTGAAGATCCAAGAGTATGGCTGCGGGCCCCAGCCTAGAGAAGACAAAGAGAACACTGATACTAAGGGAGCACGACGAGGAGATTCTAAGTCTAGTAGGCCTACTACAGTTCTTCTTGGGTCTGAGCAGACCTCAAGCAGCCCTCCTACCCCACAATCTCCATCTGTCAGTGCTGGACCATCGGGTAAAATTGTCTGGTCATGCCCGTACTGTGCCGATGCTCAGCATTACCTTAACCAGTGCACTAATTTCAGCCAGCTCACAACGGAGCAGAAGAGGGACTGGGTGAAGACTAACCGGCGCTGCTGGCGTTGCGGACGCTGTCATCAAGCCGCACAATGCAGACTTAAGGCTAAATGCAAGAAGTGCGATGGCAGACACTTGGAGGCTCTTCATAATCTCAACATCAGACCAGCCCCAGAGAACACCTCCTGCCAGGTGAGTACCGCCAATGAAGTGCTCTACCTGGATAGGCAGTCCGGCTGCAGTCAGGTGCTCCTGAAGGTCACTAAAGTTATTCTGCATAATGGGAAGCGAGCCATGGAGACGTACGCTATACTTGATGATGGATCAGAACGGACGATGCTCCTTCCGGCTGCAGCGCAGGAACTCAAGCTTAAAGGGGACCCAGAGAACCTCGCCTACGCACAGTGCGCCAAGACCTGAGGGTTCTTCATGGAATGTCCATCTCTTTCTCCATCTCCCCTGCCAGGCAACCCCAGCAGAAATTCAAGATTCAGCGAGCCTTCACTGCTGACCAGTTGGGGCTGGCAGAACACTCACAGCCCGCAGAGACTCTCCAGCGCAAATTTAAGCACCTAAGAGGTCTCCCCCTGCAAACTCTGGACCGTGTCCATCCGATGGTCCTCATTGGATCGGATTACACTCACCTGATTACCCCCATAGAGCCAGTCCGTTTTGGGCCCCCTGGAGGACCAGCTGCTGTGAAGACCAGGCTGGGCTGGACAGTCCAGGGGCCAACAAGGATTTTCAGACAGCACCTCCAACCACAGCAGTGTCTTCATATAGCCACTCTGTCACCCTCTGCAGAACTCCTTCATCATGTGGAGAAACTCTGGCAAATGGACGTTTTGCCTTACAGGAGTGAAAAGCTTGTGACGCGCTCAAAACAAGACCAAGAGGCAGTACAGTTGTTAGAAACCAAAACGGTGAGGGTGGAAGTCGATAGGGTGTACCGTTATGCCACCCCGCTGCTGCGTGTGAAGGACATGCCCTGTCTTAATACTCCCAAAGAAGCTGTCCTAGCAAGCCTGCGCAGCACAGAAAGACGCCTGATGAAAGATCCAGAACGAGCCTCAGCTTATGGGGCAGAAGTCTTGAAACTTGTTCATGCTGGTTACGTAAAAAGAATAAGTGAAGAGGAGCAGAGAAAGTCAAAAGAGTCCTGGTTTATACCACACCACATGGTGAGTCATAATGGTAAAAACAGAGTCGTATACAACTGCTTATTCACATACAAGGGTCACAACCTGAACCAGCTGCTGCTGCCCGGCCCTACACTTACCTCCAGCCTGTTAGGTGTCTTGCTGAGATTCAGGAGCATGCAGTCGCAATCAGCAGTGACATTAAAGGTATGTTCCATCAAGTTCGGTTGTTACCAGAAGATAAACCCCTGCTTCGTTTCGTTTGGAGGGACATTGACAGAGAGTCACAACCCAGCGTCTACGAGTGGCAAGTCCTCCCCTTCGGAACCACTTGTAGCCCTTGCTGTGCGACTTTTGCACTGCAAAAGCACGTGACGGATCATAGCCAGCCGGAAGAAGATGTTCGAATGACTATCGGACGACACTTCGATGTGGATAACCATCTGCAAAGCCTCTCCTCGACCACAGTGGCCAAGCAGCTCATCGACAAACTAACTACTTTGTTAGCCACAGGCGGGTTCGAGCTGCGCCAGTGGACTAGTAATGTGCCCGATGTGGTCAGCCACCTACCAAAGGAGGCAAGGTCTCAGGGAAGTGAGTTATGGCTTACAGAGTCAATGGAAGATCCCCAGGAACTCGCACTTGGACTCAGATGGCTTTGTGCCTCCGACACTCTCAGCTACAACTGTCGCCTCATCGAACGTCCGCTTCCAACCATGCGGAACATCTACAGCATCCTGGCACGGCTTTTTGATCCATTGGGTTTCCTTGTTCCATTCACCACACGTGCAAAAGTCATTGTGCAACACCTGTGGGACAAAGAAAGAGGGTGGGATGACTCGTCCCTTCCAGCGGACATCCTCAAGGCATGGCTTACCTGGGAAGATGAACTGCAACACCTTCCAGATATTGTCCTGCCAAGATGTTACACAAGCCCCAATCTCGACAACCCCAGTTCAATCAGAAGCCTTCACATATTCTGTGACGCATCAGAGAAGGCCTACGGTTCAGTAGCGTACCTGCGTACCGAGGGCTCAGATGGGAAGGTGGAGGTGGCTTTCCTGACAGCGCGGTCAAGAGTGGCCCCCAAGCGTCAGCAATCAATACCACGGTTGGAGCTGTGTGGAGCGTTGACTGGAGCTCAGCTGGCAGTGCTCTTGAAGCGCGAACTCACCTTGGTGCTTCATGATGTGGTGCTGTGGACCGACTCAACGACAGTCCTTACATGGCTTCAGTCGGACTCTTGCAGGTTTAAGGTGTTTGTGGGCACCAGAATTGCCGAGATCCAAGAGCTGACAGAATCAAAAGTCTGGAGGTACGTGGATACCGCAAATAATCCCGCAGATGACCTTACCCGTGGGAAGACCCTAACCGAACTGGCAGGGAAGAACCGGTGGAGTAACGGCCCAGCTTTCTTAAACCTGTCACCTGATCGCTGGCCTTCCAAGCCAGAGTCCGAGCCTTTGGAGGATATAGAGCTACGCAAGACGACCTTCTGCGGTTCTATCACCACTGCCCCTTCGTCTCCCGTACCTGATGCCAGCAAGTTCAAATGTTTCAAGGAGCTGGTAGAGGCAGTTGTGCGTTCCCGTCACGGGGCGGCAGGTAATCAGTTTACTCCAGCTGCACAGGATTACCAGAAAGCTGAAAGAGACTTACTGAGGCAAGCCCAGGTCGACTGCTTTGCTCAGGACTTTCAGCACTTGGCAAATAACAAACCTGTTCCCACCACAAGCCGCTTAATCACCTTAGCCCCTGAGTATGATGGCGAACAAAGGCTGATTCGGGTTGGAGGTAGACTGCGGCGTAGTGACACCCTCGACCAAGAAACCGTTCACCCTATTGTTCTGGACCCGACTCACCAGGTGACTAAACTCATCATCCATGATACCGACCGGCAACTCTGTCACCCAGGCTCCGAGAGACTTTTCGCTGAACTTCGTAGACGCTACTGGATCCTCCGAGGCAGGGAAGCGGTAAAGCGACACCAACACTCTTGTCCAGATTGCCAGAGATGGAGAGCGAAGCCTGCAGTCCCACAGATGGCGGACCTTCCCACTGCCCGCCTACAGCTGCTGAAACCCCCTTTCCACTCGACAGGCATATGGACTGTTTCGGGCCCTTTGTGGTCAAGATTGGACGCCGCAACGAGAAGCGGTGGGGTATATTGTTTAAGTGCCTCACTACCCGAGCTGTTCACATTGATGTCCTGAGTGGTCTCGACCAAGACTCCTTCCTGATGGCGCTCCGCCGATTTATCGCACGCAGGGGTAAACCGGCGGAACTTCTGTCAGACCAGGGAACGAATTTCAGAGGTGGTGAGCGGGAGCTGCACGACTCATTCAAGGCTTTGCACCCCACCCTACAGTCTCAACTGGCCAGACATCAGATCCGATTCAGATTTAACCCTCCTAGTGCACCTCACTTTGGGGGCGTGTGGGAGAGGGAAATTAAGTCTATCAAGGCTGCCCTGTACGCTACAATCCAGACTCAAACAGTAACAGAGGAAGTTCTACGCACTGTGCTGATTGAGGTGGAAGGCGTATTGAACTCAAAGCCCTTGGGATACGTCTCCAGCGATGTCGATGACCCTGACCCAGTTACACCAAACATGCTCTTGATGGGGCGGCCCGACCCATCGTTGCCTCAAGTTGTGTATCCGGAGTCCGAGCTAATTAGCCGTCGCCGCTGGAGGCACACACAAGTCCTCGCCGACCAGTTCTGGAGGTCGTTTATCAGGAAGTACCTTCCAGCCCTGCAGATCCGCACCAAATGGCAGAAGGAAACTGCCCCACTGCAACCAGGAGCTGTTGCTATGATTGTGGACCCCCAGCTCCCAAGAGCGCACTGGCCGGTAGGCCACATCACCAAGGTCATCCCAAGCGCAGATGGGCGGATCAGAGCAGCGGAAATCCGGGTGAACAACAGGGACTACACCCGACCAGTTGCTCGTCTTGTCATGCTTCCAGCGATACCTGAGACAATACCTGAACCTATGAGTCCTTCTAAGTGGTAACAAATTTGACAGTGCAAATTTGGGGGCGGCTGTAAAGAAGGACGGTCAGTTCCGAAATTGTTAATCTGCCCAGTAACTTCCATCAGCCAATCAGAAAGTGCATCCTGTTGCCAGGCAGATTTGAGTCTCCTTAGAATGTCACGGCGGGAAAAGTTAGTTTCGAAAGTAACAGACATAGGAGACAGAGAGAGACGCTGTTGAAGAGTACTGTTGCCAGTTATAGATAAATATATAGTTTGGGTGTGTTTGCTGTCAGTATTTTCGACGTTAAGGGTTATGTGTGCGTCCATAGAACGTTGAGTACTATTTACATGGTTGCAAGTTCGTATTGTATTAGGTAAATTGTAATTTGTCTGCATGCTCTGGATTGTTTAATGTGAGAGCAGTAATTAGAGTTTACCGTGTACGTAATGGCCAGTATATTTTGATATGTGTTTAATTAGATGCATATGTTTACTGTTAAGCTTTATAGAACTTATTGGAGCCATTTGTATGTATTATTTAGGATTCACTGTAATTGTGTTTACATCTGATTAACATAGGAATTAGTACATATTGGTTAATCTGTACATTATGTATGGCAGAGCATTTAAATTATGTTAATGATAATAATGTATATTATTTAGACTGATTATATTATTTTATGTTTCTGTTTCAGAACCACACACTTACCACACACATGTTACACACGTGCTTGCAAAACTGTTCAATAAATCCTTGAAGAGATAATCCTCGTTCCCTTGCATTCTTACCGATGCACCACAGTGGTTACCAACTCCTAACCAACAATCATACAGTCCTCCATTACAGCGTGGTCAAGACAACATGCTGAAGTTAAAACTGAGCATCAGAATGGGGAAAGAGGGGGTTTAAGCAACTTTTAACGTGGCATAGTTGATGGTGCAAGGCAAGATGGATCCATGCTTTCAAGTTGTTTACTCCAAATTCTGACCATAGCATCTGACTTTCGCAACCGAATCAAGACTCATGAGACCAGGCAAGACTTTACCAATCTTTTATTGTCCTGTCTTCTGCTGCTGTAGCCCATCTGCTTCAAGGTTGGTCGAGTTTTGCATTCAGAGATGGTATTCTGCATACCCTGGTTGTAACAAGTGGTTATTTGAGTTACTGTTGCCTTTCTATCATCTCGAACCAGTATGCCCATTGTAAAAAAACTATATTTTACTTCACGTATTCGTTTCTTAAAGAAGAGGAAGAGATGAAAAAACTGGAGATTAGTCGAGATGAAGATTCGAATGGAGATTTAATGAAAAATTATGTTCGGCAGGTTACAACAAGTGCAAAATCAAGCAGACATCAAAAAAGTGAATTTTCTCAGTTAGACATAATTATTTAACATGATCAACAATACATCTTATTGGACTATTTAGTACACATGTTTATTAGATTATCCAATCGTCCTTCTTCTTCCTGGATGGTGGATCTGTATGGGAACTGGCCTATACTATGCAACAATGTATCATCGTATGGGCTCCGCTCAGGAGTCTTTCTGCTGACTCCAGTATTACAGAAGGCCATTGTGGAAAAATAGATACATCCCTAGCCTCCAGCTTGTGGGAAAGTTAGTAAAGTTTTTGCTTACAAATGTGTGTGTTGTCTCTGTTCTTTCCTTAAAGAGTTTTAACGTCTTACTGGGTTTAACGACTTACACATGACATGTTATCAATGCTTGATTGTTAGTTAGATTATATAGATATATTAATTAAATGTATTAATGATGGGGGGGTGTATACATCATTAAATGTTTAGAATTAAAATCCTGACAAAATTCCTTCTTTAATCACTCTTTTTAGAGTGATTCTTAATTAGGATAAAATAAAGGTTTTGACCAAAGAACAATATAAGACTAGGCCACCTCGAAATCATAGAGGGAAATAAATTTGAACAAAGAGGAATTCACTCAAGGAGTGAACTCCTCCACAGAGTCTTCGTTCTCAGACTCAGTGTCTTGCACATAAATGGCAACACTACGCGGGGCCTCTGATAGGGGGAGAGAGTTTCTCAGCAGATAAGGTAGCAGTGATGCGGTCACTACACAGTCACCACAACTCCGCTCTAGGCTGGTTCTTTGGGGTCAAGGGAGACATTAATAGTGGTCTCACAAAACGCATTAGGTAAATTCTTTTTAAGTATTAAATCCTTAAGTTCTCTTACAGCAGGAATAATTTCTCGCGTACACTATAATAGAAGGTGGAACATCAGCACGTGACACAGAGGATTAGATTAGATTCAGTGGTTTACATTTATCAGAGTCAACACAACACTAAACAGTTTACTTAATTAATCAACATCTTCATGTTCAGTGTCATTTGACAATCTAAATGGCATAAAGTCCTAGAATGGGTCTAAAAAACAGATTACACAATCCAAACTAGGCATTTAATGTATCAAATCGTAATTAAACATTTTATCCAGGTTTTAATTTGCTTACAAAAATCATAAAAAGGCTACAAGTCTATGGTGGGTGTTTATCAGTGACTAATTCCAATCTGGAAGTAAAAGGGAAACACATGATTAGATAATACATTGATTTTCAAATGATTAACACAAAAACACATGGAATCCTTCACATCAGGGATTCTAAGTCAAATACACAGGGTTAACATTTCTAATTTCACATACTAAGGGTGAATTAATTCATCAATTTCAAAAAACCCATATCAAAGGGTCATTGGCTCTGAGAGAATCGAGCATACATTTACTTTAAGAATGGGGCCTTATCAAAACAGGGCAGTACACATAATCAGTGAACACATTTCTAATAAAAAAATTGGTTATAGCTTTTGTCTTCGTAGGTAATTAGTTTTAACTTATCCGTATTAGAGCCAACACTTGGTTGCAATTTTTAACTAGTCAAGCCTCTTTTCAATGGAGAGGTCGTGGAGAATGCTGCACAAAGTGTTGAGTGGTGCCAAAGTGCTCCAGACTAACATAATTTACTTATAAGTACGTTCAATTACTGCGTACATCTATCACCACCTAGGTTAAGCTCACCTTCTCTGTGAATGTGAACTTTGAACCGCACACACTCTCCTACTTGGAGCCGCTAGGAGTTGCACCTGACCCAGCCTGCAGCTGCACCTGGACCTGGTCAACACAAAGCTTGAGACAACAATTAGGACAGACAGACAGACAATTAGCATAGTTAACATCAGAAGAAGGTTCATGACCTCCCTCTTCTCATGTCCTAGCTTAGCAGCAATTCATGTGTTGTGAAGTGTTTGTATGTGTATGTGTACAGTTGGAGAGGCTGTCATTGATATTAGCGGTTAGCTTACATAACCTATATAACTTTAACCTATATAATTTCCCTCTTTTTACACCATGTAGTGGTGTAAACTTAATAAACTAATAATAAAAAACTGAAAAAGAAAAACATAACTTACCGAAGTCCCGCTTTTTATTAAACTACAGAAAACAAAACTTTATTGTGGGGAATACTTCACTGACTGAAGTCCCTTCTTAACTTGGAACAAATCAAGTCCCTCTTTTTACCAAAAAAGAAATAAAAAATAAAACAACCTGTGGATTTATTAGAACCCAAAATTGTGTCACCCTCCTTTTATGAAGGGGAAAAAACAAAAACAGTCTGCAGATAATCATTAAAAGTATCCTAATGTGCTTTAAATCAAGGGGCAATTAATTTTAACCCACAGCATCTACACGTTATCTAATTTGTAACTCAGTAAGGGCAATAACTAAAAATCACTGCTGAATAGAACTAAATTCGAAGGGGAACACAGGGCCAAATAAAAGAAAATAAAACAAAACAGGGGATGGACTTTGGGGCAGCAACTCTAGAATATCATTGTCTCTGATGGCTTTGATCAGGCACTAATTGGTCCTGCATGTTTGTGGGCTGAACAGGCCTGTTGGGGGCATAGGGAAGATCAGTCCACGTCGTCAGATGGTCCCTCCAAAATGGCATCCGGGCAGGGTATCTGGGCATTTGGCATGGGGCATTGTTTGCCGGCATCATGTTCCAGGGACTCCCAGATCCTCCATATGTTCGTCTTCCACTCTGGGAGGGAGCGTTAAAGCCTTGTTGTTGTCGTGGGTTTTGCTGCTGCTCATGTCGCTGGATCGTTTCCTTAACCAGTGGGCAATCTCTGACCCAGTGTCCCTCCTCCCTGCAGACATGACACGGGCGGCTCTGATCTCTATTCCCTTTACCTCTATAGTTGCCACGCCTTCTGCCATTGTTATTCCATTGATTCTGCTGGGGGTTCTGATAATAGGGGGAAACAGGTCGCTCACGGGGTGGGGATGGAGACGTCACACCCATTTGTTTAGGCTTAGACTTTGCTTTATTATTCTCCTCCACCTGTAGTTTCAGCAGGTGTTTAGCCAGGTCCTTCAGCTCCTCCTCGTCCTTGCTTTGTTCTGCCTGATACATCTTGTAGAAGTGGGCTAGAGTACTCCTCCATGTAGTGAAGCTCTTATGAGCGAATGGCACTTCTGCTGCCAACGCTTTCTGAACGGGTTCAGGGAGGCCTTTGACACAATGCATCCTCCACAGGGTCTGAATGGACTCATGGGCATCGTGTCTTTCCCCTGTGTGTGTTTCCCACTCCTCAGCAGCCCTCTTTAGGTACGGTAGGATCGCCTCGTCCTTGTTGATCTTAATTTCATCCACCTCAGTAACATGTCTGTATGTGGGAAACTGCTCACGTAGTGCCATCCATAGCCGAGCCCTAAACGTATTCAGGGGGGTGTTGTCAGGTGTGTGGGGGTGTACTCCTGCATTGAAGAGAAGGCGGCCTGCCATGTCTGAGCCCTCTGTTCGACCTAGTAGGGCTTTCAGATCACCTGAACAGAGACTGTCTCCTGTAGTCAAGTTCTCGAATTGTTTGATCCACTGGCGAGCTCCTTTCTTGAGTTCGGGAAGCTCTTCGATGAACAGCTCTATGTCTCTATGGGCAAAGGGCGTGTAGACGTGTGCTCCAGTAGCTGCTACACGTACAGGCATTTGGTCTTCAGTCGTCTCCACATGGAGGGGGCCATTCGGGTTATCCTCGGGGCTTGTGGGGGCTGTGGTCATGGGAGTGGTGTCGACGAGCAGCAGGCTCCCAGTCGCTTCTCCCTCTTTTTCTTCCAGACCAGATTGGGGCAGCTCTGCATCATTTCCATCGGTGGAGGTCACAGGGTCATTCATCATGTGAGGGGAAACATTCACCCTCCCCTCTAGTCCATAAACATCATCCGAAGACCCTACCTCTTGTTGTAGCTTTTCATTCCGGTATTCAGCCCTAAATTGTTCAAGTCTTTTCTTAATGTGCTCAGAAATTTCATCATCTGTAGGCGGTTTTCTCTTCCTTTGAGGAGGAAGGCATGGAGGGGGCATTTCAGGTGGGCTTGGGGGAGTGCTCGGGGGATCTAAAGGGCATAGAGAGGCCTGCTCCTCAATTTCGTCTTCATTTTGAGGGTTCATCTTATCAATGTGGCAGGTCAAGGCAATGAGGCTTTTGCCAGGTGGAAAAATAACAAAACCTAGAAATAAAAATAAAAGTGTTCCCCTTGAATGTGAATTATCAATTAACTATAGAGATTTATCTTGCCTTGCAGTGTAGTGATCAGGGCCTTCTACTAGACACAGAACCACACAGCTGTCCACTGAACAGGCTGGGGCCTAAAGAAGGGATAAAAGAAAAGAAAGTTAACGAAACTAATAATACACACTACACAGTATAATTACTAATCTTGGGCAATTGCTAATTCATTAAACATGCATTTTGAGAAGACACTATTATTCTCAGGGCCTTTCCAGGCCTGGGAGCACACAGTGTACTGGCTGTGTCTGCAACATTCCTGGCCTTAGTGATAAGGGCAGGGAGACTGAGTGTGCCTACTTTTCTCTCTTTTTTTCAAAAGAAACCTTTTTAAAAATTTCTGATCACATCTTTACGTTTCTCACATCAAAATTAGTCTAATATCAAGACACTAATGCGTCTGTACAGTACCTTTAATTTGAGATATTAGAACGCCTTAAGGGAAAACAAAAAATAACCAAAAACCAAACAAAAACATCTAGTGCATTTTTAATGCTATCTATCTTCTGCATCTACTATCAAATGCTATATTGAATGAAATACCACAAAGCGTGTATTTTACGTTGTGAAAGAAAAGGGGGTGGGGGACCTTTAACCAGACTGAAGCTCAGGATTAGTTATCCAAAGCAAACCTTTAGTGTGAGATTTTTATCTTAACCTATATTGGTGTCATACATATACAACAATTCATTAGCAATAACTGCTGGGATCAATCCCATTAAACCTTTATTGTGATTATCGTTATCAGTCATTCAACCAGTTTTCCGTACGTATTTCAACTCTTATGTCACTGAGAACACTCATCCTGGCCCGTGTGTGTGTGTTTGTGTGATGTCTGGTGTTTAGACCTCAGATGTGTGTGTGATGTGATGTTTGAGGTAGTATTTATTCCTATATTCGTTAGTATCTTGAGCTGAGGTAGACACACATAACATGCAGTTATTAGGTAGACAAATACATAAACATGCAGGTATAGCGTACAAACATTTCCATGCTGGTTAAGGCAGAGAGGAGTATTTTAAGACGAGTTTCCCATAGTTAATCCACTTAACTAGCAGTATTCTTAACTATAAGAAAGCCAATACTCAGAATTTACAGAGCTCGCATTCAAACATTTTTTTTTTCAACTTCTCAACGGTGCCTTCATCAACACTGCCAGCCGTCCCGTGGTAATCCAGCAAAGCAACCCCCTCCAGATACTAACGCGGCCGTCGAGACCAAGGTGTGCTTTAACGTAACTTGTAAAGCATCCCCCCTTTAGTCAACGCGGACGTCGCGACTGAAGTGTACTTTAGCGTAATTCCAAACTATATTTTTATAACACAAAGCCTACTTCTACCATGTCATAACATGATCAGGGAGTCACTCTCATTATTTGACAAATTACTGGTTGCGCCAGTGTATCTATTTATGGAAAGACAGAGCAAATAGACTCTGTCAAATAGAAAAGTTCTCCGTCGACATCTGAAATCTTGCTTCTGTGCAAATTGTTAAAACCTTATCCCTGCAAGGATACAATCCCTGCTGTACATTTTTACGTAACAATTTTCTATTTTCCAATTATATGAGGTGTCTTCTACAGCCACCTGTTTCCTAAATCGGGTTCTGGCAGTTCCTCGTACCTAGTGATACGCACAAATTCATTTTTCCTACCATATTTAAAACGGGCTCTGCAAACTAGGGAAAAATAAATAAACCAGCATTTTCAGAAGCATAGACATACAAGAACACAAAGCACATATAAGCTTATAAAACTTTTCTGTTCATGCCTGCCAAACATAATTTCTCCATCATCTCAAAAAAAAATAAAAAATAAACTAAATTAAATTTTACCACTCTGGCCAGGCTCGGCTTCTGATCCCATCACTCAACAAATTTGGCAATAGTCAATTTATGAACTTCAGTCTTTAACAATAGGCGTTCATTACCTTATTTCTTTTTACAGCTGAAGGTGAGTGAGGGGTCCCGCAGCTCAGGCCGACCAGCGGGTCGAGATGTCCTTTCCTCTCTCTTTTATCACGTCGGGGTCACCAAATATGTAAAAAACTATATTTTACTTCACGTATTCGTTTCTTAAAGAAGAGGAAAATTTACCAAATTTTCTCGACGAGAAAAGGGGGCAAAGGAGAAGCCTCCTGTCCGGATGGAACCTTTACTGTTGGATACACCTGGGACGGGTGGAGTGGCTGGAACCAGATGTGTCTAGCAATACTCTCCATTGAGGACGCCGAAGACATCTACATCATTGGGCTCATGGTATCAGGTTTCCTGCTGTTTGGAGTTGGCGGATTCCTGATTTACCGCAACAGTAAAAAGGCGTTGGCAGCACATCAGGCCATTGAGAAGCTGCCCGTCTTTGAGGGTTTGTGCCGGGCCGTTAATGCACAGACTCAAGTGATAAGCGAGGTGAATCGCAAGCTGGAAGTGATTCCTGGACTTATTCGGAAAGTGGATACGATCGTGGCTGCCATTAACCGGCCGTAGGCACTTGGAAAAGGCCACTGGATTTCGGATCATTATTAGACGGAGACCAGTGACTTTAAGACAGGCTTCATTCCAGCGCCTAGTCTCAACCAAAACAAATCACAATCTCTCGATTCGGCTCCCCACACACGTCCTTGGCGCGGTGCTATCTCTTCTCTCTCCGTGGATGTCTATGTAAACAGACGCTCTACCCCACACCCTCCCATCACCTACTCTCCTGTGAACTCTATCTGTGACCGGGCCTCGAGGTCGTCTCCACGGCTGTCTCATAACACCTGGCGCCTGCAGACTCCCACTACGTCTGGACAGAGATAGCTTCATGGAACACACACACACACAACACGTAAACACATAGCACACAGTAACCTGACTATTCAAGCCCTCTTGAATCCGACCCCCTCTCCCTCCCTCGTTGCAGACCGGATGCTGCGGGCGGTCGGCGCGCCTATAGGCTGCGTACGCCCCCTGGTGCCTGGGATGTGACACCTACCGTCCCATAAATCCCTAACCCGTTCCTTTAATGTGCAATGTCTACGAGTCTTATTGTTTGTGGTGTTTTATCATGTTGCTTATTGTGCTAAGGTAGTTTTTCACTGATCACGCACTGCGCTCCCATAAGGAACGTAGTTCGAGATAAGCATTTTTTTAACCTGTCTTTCCCAGTTTGTTCTCCCTTTTTCCCTCTAAGAAATAGGTGCGCGGCCCATGCTAGACGTCCCTACAGTTACACTCTCTCCTGTCCACCCATGTTATTGTCATTGTCTTTGTATGTTTCTTGGTGGAGTGTGAACTGAAATGTAATCTCGTTGCTCGGAAACGGTGCAATGACAATAAACCTAATTGATTGATTGATTGATTGAGGAAGAGATGAAAAAACTGGAGATGAGTCGAGATGAAGATTCGAATGGAGATTTAATGAAAAATTATGTTCGGCAGGTTACAACAAGTGCAAAATCAAGCAGACATCAAAAAAGTGAATTTTCTCAGTTAGACATCATTATTTAACATGATCAACAATACATCTTATTGGACTATTTAGTACACGTGTTTATTATGGCGCTTTTCCACCGCACATGTAGCTCGACTCGGCTCGGCTCGACTCGACTCAACTTGGTTTGGTAGCAGCACGGGTCGTTTTCCACCGCAAATAGTACCTGCTGAACGTGGGCGGGGTTGTCGTAAGGGGCTGAACGCCTACTCCGGAGCAAAGCAGAAATTACGAGCAGTTGTTGCACTATTAACTGAACCAACCGCCAAAAACACGGATGAAAAATGTTTAAGAAATACCCCCCTTGTATCTGTTTGCTAAAAGAAGTAGAAGAATATTGCTACGGGCCATTAAAAGGGATGGTTGTTGTCCCGATGTGTGACTCTGCCACACAGTCAGCTGTAGGGATGCGTCACGTAGGCCTACATCCCTATGCACGTAAACACGGGCATGATAAAGTTGACTGTTTAGTGCTTGTTTCAGGATACGTGTTTTCAAATGCAAGCCGTGTCTCAGCCTGAATATTTTATTGAGGTAATCAGTGCAGTCCGAGGCTTGTAATGTAATCGCTCGCTATCATGTCTGTCCCAGCTGGCTACTATCTATTTAGCCTAGCTGCTAGCTGCCCTACATGTCTCCTCTCGTATGTTAAAAGTAACTTCTCCAACAACCAACACTGGGTGAGCTTAGTGAATATATAGAAAAAAAATTCGGATCTGTGATGCAAATCAAATGAAAGAGAGCCAGAGTAGGCTGCACGCGGCGTAAATACACTCAAAAGTCCCGGAGAGTTGGGGAGAATAAACAACAGAATGAAGCCGGTAGTCTCTGGCCAATCAGAAGCGTCGGCAGACGGCCGCCACTGATTGGCCAGACAATAGTCTCTGGCCAATCAGTGGCCGGCCGTCTGCCGACGTCACCTTTTAGCATCGACTCAGCTCGCTTGGAACCTAGAGCGAGGCGATACCAAAAAAGCAGCCGCTACCAGGTACCAGGTACCATGAAATTGCGGTGGAAAAGCCAAAAATGCGAGTCGAGTCGAGTCGAGTCGAGCTGATACCATGCGGTGGAAAAGCGCCATTAGATTATCCAATCGTCCTTCTTCTTCCTGGATGGTGGATCTGTATGGGAACTGGCCTATACTATGCAACAATGTATCATCGTATGGGCTCCGCTCATGGGGGGTGTATACATCATTAAATGTTTAGAATTAAAATCCTGACACCATCCTCCTCTGACATCCACAAGGCATTTTCTTCCACACAAATGCCGCTCACGGGATATTTTTTCTTTTTCGGGCCATTCTCTGTAAGCCCTAGAGATGGTTGTGTATGAAAATCACAGTGGATCAGCAGTTTCTGAAATACTCAGACCAGCACTTTTGGCACCATCAACATTAACATTTTCAAAGTCACTTAAACCCCCTTTCTTCCCCATTCTGATGCTCGGTCTTAACCTCAATAAATTGTCCCGTCCAGGTCTACATGCCTAAATGCATTGAGTTGCTCCTATGTGATTGGCTGATAAGTTATATGTGTTAACAAGAAAATTAAGCGCTGTACCTATTAAAGTGGAAGTTGGCCTCTCTTATTGATCGCACATAGATCATTTACTCTATTTCGAGCTGCAGGACAATGGACCAGAAGTGGAACTGGGGACATGACAAAGCTCTTTCAATACACCAGTCTTCCAAGGACAGAGGATTATTACCCTCCTCCTGGTCATTTATGTACTCGGTGAAAGCCCTCTGCAGGAGAAGATATAGGCTGCTGGCTGTGACCTTATGAGCATGGCAGGGGCGTCACGTGACAGGCTTTCAGAAAGGAATCTGCTGTCCCTGTTGTAGCAACTCCAGCTTGCACAAGTGCTCTACACATGCTACCTTCCAAGATGGTGCCAAGTACCTTGAGTGCTGCCATCTCAATGTGGAACCCACCAAACATCACAATAAAGTTATCTTCACCATGAGCTGCTGGCCAAGTCCACTGGATTTGTTTTGCCACTGCATACAGAGGTTGATCCAGAGTGATGATTGGTACCTGAGCAGGATTCATAATCTCCACTGCCTTCTTCACCACATTCATAGAATGGCGTATCATGGCGAACGGTTTTGGCTTGGCCATAGAAAAAGGAGAAGTACACACTACATTGTGTAATTATTGGTGTTAACAATGTTTTTATGCTTTAGTATGATTATTGTATAACATTTAGACAGAGTGAGATCCACTGTGAAGATCCCTCTCCATTGATGGCGAGCCTCTCAGTGTGAACATTCCAGGACGAGGAACCGACCCATGAAATACTTGACATGTGGTAGGGCCGTACCAGTCGCCAGGATACACACATCCATTTGACTACTTCACACATCCTTTCTAAGAACTGTCACAGGACCAGTTACAGACATTTTAACGGAGAACCACTGACAGTGGATTGATCATCCGGAAGTGATCACCAAACAGACAACACTTGTTTATTTTAAATGGCCCATGTTTTTATTTTCAAATGATGTATATGCATATGTGTTTTGGGTGTTACCTACAACTCTATGTGAGTAAAAGTTACTGCTTGCAACTTACCTTGTCTGGTACTTTCATTGTGGTAACTGTTTATCACTTAGCTCCTTCGGAACCTAGAGCAATGTTGACTTACTCAGAGTGGGTTACACGGATAAAATAGCAATTACACCCCTCAAACAGGCTAAACTGATGTATTGGTCAGGCTTTGAAATAGACATTTACTTGTAAGCATATAAGGTCAGCATACAACTCATGAACCGATTCTGTAATTCATGAAAATATGCACAACTCCGCTAATATTTGAAGGTTTTAACACAATTTACTTCCCTGAATGCCAGATATATGAAGTTGGGTACTTTCTAGCATGTTTTAAATAGCACCACTGCCTTGTCCATCCTTGAAAATGTAGGATTAGACACCATAATCAAGATCCTAGGTGCTCTACAATCCAAGCTACTGATACTATAACAGCTGCTGGTGGCCATTTAAAAAAATGGGCACCGTAGGAAAAATTGGCGATGGCCCTATAGCAAAAAAATCTTCCTTAGGGCATGCTCAGTGTGCCAAAGCTCATGTTTGTATCATAAAAAGCACAATGCATTCACATATATGCTGGACTATAGGCTATTATGCCACTTATCCCCCATTCGGAATGTCCTAATTTGGCTATTTCAGTGCAGGAGTACTTCTAGAGAAATCTCATTAGAAATTGAACTGTAATAGATATCTTCATACAACCACTGGTTATTGTTCAATAGCATCATAGACAACACATACATGGTATATTTGGTAGGGATTTATGTTTTGGTGATATTTGAGAGAAAAGTAAAGGAACCCTCTTTTCCTATCACTACAAAAGTACCATTTCCGCCTAAACTAAAGCTATGTTTACAGGACCCTATTTCAATAAATGTTTTGCTAAATTACATTTCAACTTTTTGGTGATGTGGGACAGACACCTGGCTAGTACCTCAGCAAATCTGATGAAGAAAAGAGTGAGCATTCCTAAGTTATGGGCTTTTTTGTCACATATCCCCTATTCGGAATGGACTAATTTGGCTCTTTTTGAGGGACTGGGGTAGTTCTAAAGAATAACCAAAAAAACACATTTCCCCCAAAGATAAAAATGCTCAACAATCAATTTCATGAACAGGACATTCTAAAGATAAAAAAAATCATTGTTGAGGTTTGTTCTACCTCGGGTAGGGGTATCTCGAAAACTAAAGCCTTTTTTGAGCACTTGCTGCTAGTCTATTAGTCATGCGCAGGCCCCTGATCTCCTTGCAAGGGTCAGGGGCCTATCACGAGCCAGTCAATTATTTCTTTTTTTGGAATGGCATTGTTCAGGGCCTTCGAAGATCGGGGCCCCACATTTAGCTTGTTTAAAACATTTTTTTTTTTTTTTTTATGGGCCCTCATGTGGCCACACTGAGATACTACTCCCACAGACATTTATTGAGTCAGTCCAATAGTTTAAATATACTCACCAAATACGTCGAGCCAACCTAATCGATGTACCCCATACATTCTAGGCAGAGGAAAGGCGTCAAGTTTAGTTACGTTATTTAATTTTCGTAAATCTGTACGAAAACGAGGTGTGATTGTTTTTTTTGTTTTTGTTTTTCAAGTTTTTGAAATAATTCTAGCATAATTTGCAGGCATGGTTTCCTCCGGCCAAGAGGAACGGCGTGCCTCTGTTGTGCGGGGCAGGGGCTGAAGAGTCGCCATCAGAGGGGAGACCTGGGGCCGGTTTCCCGATAACGTCATCTCTTAGCGCTACGAAGACTCCTACGAAGACTCCTACGTTATGACTTACCAAAGTTGTTTACCTCTGTAGTCGTGGTTCCCGAACCGTGTCTTAGGAGAAGCACTCCTTACGTCGTTCGTACACTGCTGAAATCGGTTGCTCCGAGTTCGATTATCCATTTCCTGCTCATTTCATGCGCAGCTGCATCTGTATGCTGTCTAATCAAATCTACCCGTGCATTTCTAGTGTAATATAAAGTCATGAATTAGTTTGTTGAATCATCATCTGTGTTTCGGAACTCTTGTTTTATAATCTAAGTATCTTTAAGAACACTAATCACGTTACTTGGTGGGTCAGTAATGAAACTGAAAGTAGATATAATATCGCCAATAGCCTATATAAATAAAAACAGACGGCCCAAACAGCGTCCAAATGAGCTAAAATCCTAAATACAATAAACAGTAACATGGCACACTTATTTTAAGGTAAGCTCTAATTGATTATTCATTCATTTTTTCGCATGTTTACATGTTTTGAGGCGGAGGATCCGACGCACTCTGCCCGGGCTCAGCTGACAGCTGAGAGCCGGTGTGGAACACAGTGCGGAGGTTCTAGTGTTAACCATGTCGAACATACTACCATAGCCTATACCAATTTAAAAAAAGATATAGAAAATATAGAAACAGCGGAGGAGATGAAGATTGTTACAGCAATTATTTCCATCATGAATGACTTGTGGCAGTTCCATGCGCAACAGGGATGTCACTCATGTCCGTTTTACGCATGGTGCTTTACAGAAGGAAATGTGGGGGTTTGTATCTCTGGCGATGCCACAGCGATCGCAGGGACTTTCACTTGTGTCATTAAACTTATAAATCTGACTGTATTTCATATCACAGGGATACAGCGATGACTGTAGCCTATTTAATAACAAACTGATAAAAACGATCCGACTGTAGGCTATAGTGTATCACGTATTGGTATTTTCATATTGACGGACATCGCATCCATTCAGTTAATGCTGATTGTCAAGTCAGTTAGATGACTAAAAAGTAGGCTACTTGTTCATATATTTTGAACACTTTGTGAATCAGAGTTAATGGCATTTTGCTAAAATATATAATAGCCTAAGCCTACTTTAAATATACGTGATATACACTATACAGTTGGATCGTTTTTAACAGTTTGTTATTAAATACAGTCATCGCTGTGTCCGTTTGATATGAAATACAGTCAGATTTATTAGTTAAATTACACAAGTGAGAGCTGAAACATCCATACGGTAGAGCTAAGAAGGCTCTGAGGGCGCTCCAGACCAACCTTACCAACGTATGACGTACGAAAGAGATTCGTAGCAAAGAAGGTTTCGGGAAACAGGCGAAACGTTAAGTAGGAACTCTACGTAGGGGTTACGAATGACGTAGCGTTAAGAAGGCTCTAAGAAGGCTTTGGGAAACCGGCCCCTGAGCTCTCCCTAGCTCCTCGAGGTACAGCCTCCTCTAAAGAATACACACTATTCAAAATGCAGGGACTTACAAATGTGCAGAGGTGACCTTCAGTCAGAGTGACATTAATACTGTTCATCATTATTTATTTCTGTACAAAAGTCCTCAAAGAAATTCAAAGTCATGGACCTTCATTACTTTACAAGCCCAAGCCACATATACAACACATTCATTGGGTGTACTATTCCAAGAGTTATATGTATGGAGTGAGTGTCTGGTACAAATCTTTTAAAATGGAGCTATAATGGTTTCTTACATACAGTTAACATACAGGACATTAATACCATTACAACTTAAAAGATACCCCTTATACATTTGGATCATTTGTGTCTGTACAATAAATAAGTATAAAATATATCTCTTAGCAATCTGTGGATTCTTAAAAACACATTGAACATACAAAACACTAAATCACTGCTACAACCTCCGAAAAAAGACCAGCTATTTCGGCAAAGGGAGGGGAAAACCTTTTGCTTGCCAGATTGAAACAACAGATTTTTCTGTCATTTTGAAATGGGGGAAATTGCACAATTTAGAAACTTTGTTTCAACATTCAGGGGATAATTGAATCTAAACTTTCATATAGTTATGGGCCTTTTGCTAGTTCACTCCAAAAACACCGAAGGATGGATCACAAACTTATATGAAAAAAACATGAGCAAAACATCACGATATTAAATGAACAGGTACTTGGAATGAAATGGAGCAGGTTAACAACCACAGGTCTGGATGCAAAACAAGGAATGTTTTTTTTTTCTCTTTTTTCTTTTAACTGTTTAGTTAAACAAAGCAGGTAACAGGACGATAAAAACCACTCAACTTTTACATCGGCACATATCACGGCATGAGAAAAATGCTTGGTGATGCACACATACATTATACATGCGTTTGATCAGCTGGCTCACACTTTTAGTATTATCTCCCATATAAAGGCTGTGCATTTGCATCAAATCGCCTAGCAACCGTGGCTGACATCATTGGAGGTCCATTGGAGAATTGGCCAGTAGTTTATTAAAGTCAGTTCATGTGTTTGGCCAAGAAGCTTATCGAATCATTTATAATTCTTATTATTAATAATTCCAATGGTTACCTAAGCTGACAAAGCTAACATTATGTAAAACATAACAATGATGTGAGTCACACAATGACAGTACTCACAGACAGAACCAATAACAATCATGCCTAATAATGTCTGCGGACACATCCACATTTCTGCAAACACCAAGTGGCTGATCCAAGCCACTGTCGCCAAAAAGCTGAGGACTTCCAATATGGCCGCCAGAGAGTCTGTTGCCATCTTTAGGCCTCCACTGATAGGAGGGGTCCTGGATACAGGTCATCATGGGCCCTGGGTTTATCACCACATACTGTAGTTCCTTCTTCCCACCAAACCTCGGAAAAAATTATCACTTGATCCAGGACCAATGGCTTAGAGCAACTGACTCTGCGGTGCTGGCAGTGTGTTTTTTTGATTTTTTTTTCAGGAAGTGGGGTGGTGTAGGCGAGTCAGTATCTGGGGGCTACATTGTCTTATGGCTGTCCTCCCCACTCTGCTCACCACTCATAGCTTCATCTTGTGGACCACAGGGATAGGCAGGACCTGATGAATCTTGGCTCGGTCCGCGTCCACCTCCAGATGAACCCAGTCAGGGTGGAAGGAGCCCTTGAAGCCCACAAAGGCCAGCTTATCTGCAGGGAGAACAAATTCATTTAAAAAAGGGTTAGAATTGTCTGATCACCTATGGGATTTTCCGCAAAGACCTGCCTCGCTGAAAATTGGCGATCATAATCATAATAGACAATACCTCCCAGAAAGAAATCTCAGGGATTGATAACTAATGTAATGACTATATGCCCTATAGGCAAGACATTTTTTTCTTTTTTGTAATTTGGTAGAAGAAACACTTTTCAAATTGATTTATTTCCATTTTTAGAGAGTCTTCTATTTGATATTTTTTTCCTATTTTTTCCTACCTTGATGTCCATTTCTTGGAGTCTGGTGATGCATTTTATAACATTTGGTTTTTGCCATTTTCGATGAATGTGTATTTCAATTAACCAAAGAGCTGCCAAGTCACAAAAGCACTTGTTAAATTAAATTGTTTATTTCCTTTTTTAACCAATCAAGGACAGCACGTTAAAGTCAATAACACACTTTCAGAATGCAGATCCATCAGCACCGGTGCCCCGCAGGGTTGTGTCAGCTCCCCAGGACTTTTTACCCGGTACATGAATTAATGTAAAAACAGCCACATCAGGGAATTCTATTTTAAAATGTTCTGATGACACCTCTCAGTCACTCCTCAGCCTACTGTACAAAGACTGTAGTACATGAACCTATTTCAACTTTGTAAAGTGGTGCGACTCCAACCATCTTATTTTAAACATTAAAAAACTAAGGATATGATTATTTTATCAAGCAGTACTTGAAAGCTTAATCAGATACGGGATGTCAGCATGTTATGGCAAATTCTCTGTTAAAATGAAAACAAAACTTGATGGTCTGGTGCACACTGCCATGAAGGTGATGCAGAAGAGTGAATACCAGCCCCTCCACTCAATTAACAAACCGTCTGTTCTTAGGTAAGCTCAGAGGATAGTGACTGACCCATCACATATCCTCCACATAGAATATGAGCTCTTGCCCTCTGGCAGACCATACAGAGTCCTTTGTTGTAAACTCAACTGTTTTAAAAACCTATTTGTTCCTACCTCCTTTAAAACTTTTAAACAATGCTGCTTTTTCTTGATATGTAATTAATGAAACCTGGTAAAATCTTCAAAAATCATAAGGAAACAATAATATTTTCACATTATTGTAACACTGTGACCTGGGTAAAATGCCTCTTATGACGCAACAGCGCCATCTACTGCAAATGTGTTTAAAATGCTAGATGTCTTGTCCTATTCATTCCATGAAGCATATGCTTGTGTTTAAATGCTATACTGAGCACATTTTAATCACCATTGACCAGATATAGTGAGTTACCTTTCAATTTGATGCTTTTGTCTGCTCCAAGTCTCTCCAGGACTTTGGTCCAGGATCCTCTGGTGATCAGACGGCCCTTTGACGTAATGACCACGATTGAACTAGAGAGAGAGAGAAACAACATGTCTTTTTAGTGTTCACATTCAGCTGATAGTAGCTTCATGGGTATTATAATAGCAATAATCCTTTATCTTAAAGGTGAAGTAAGTGATTTATTTATGTTAATATAAGTGTTAAATCGCTCTTTACTCATACAGTGATCACTTATATAGGGTGCGTGTTTCATAAAGCCGATCTCTGTCACTCGCTCTGCATGTAATCGGCAAATAAACTTTTCGGGGATCCCACTACTGATAACCAATCAGAAGAGAGAACGCTACAAACCTGCACCCGTCTCACTGCCGGTGCACGTGCATAGCGACCGATGGGTGAATGTGTAAGCACCTGCAATGGCTGAGCAGGTAAAAATCCTTCCCAATGTCTGTTTTGATGGTTTTTATCATGTTTTATCACTTATGGATCCAAGATGATAACTCGCTGCTTGAAGACCACAGTGCATTAATGTGGTGATGTGGGGACGAGGGAGGGGACTGCTAACTGCATTCATTGGCAGGAAGTTAGCTAAACTGACCATTCCGCTTACTGAACCTTTAACAGGTAGTCCCATTTATATCGAGACCACTATCAAGAGAGACCTGTGTACTGTACAAGTGTGATTATAATTACGAGCAACCTTTTAGAATGTTCAACTGAGATACATTAGCCTAACTGCATATATATTTTTGTAGCTCATTCCGTTTAAATGCAGCATAGTATTTAAACCTAGTATTTCCAAGTTCTGTGTGAACAGGAGCTTTTCATGTAAGATGCAATGGTTGGTGAGAAATGCATCACTTGTGATGAAACACAATGCACTGTGATACACAGAGTCAAGAGGTTTCAAGGTGGAGGGAGAAGCATGCTTACAAGGTCAAAATAAGCAAGTGTAGACAAAACGATGTTTTTTTTCAGCAAGCAGATAAAAAAATAAAAAAATTCAATCAAAAATTCAAATTTGACCTTCAGTTTGGTAGATAGGTCAAATATGGGCATTATACTGGATAGGAGCCTGCAACACTTTTGTTGTAACTAACGTGACTTGAAATGGTAGTGAATGCATTTGGCTCACTTTAACATAACCTTTTGG
The DNA here is from genome assembly GCA_026122265.1 of Ammodytes dubius. NCBI lineage: Eukaryota > Metazoa > Chordata > Actinopteri > Uranoscopiformes > Ammodytidae > Ammodytes > Ammodytes dubius. Next base: position 4,137 of record JAOPFK010000166.1, on the reverse strand, counting down.
CAGTGCAATGCTTCTTTAGAGACCCATGCATCATCCCAAAAATAACAGCCAAAGGAGCATTTTTTTCTCTTACCCGTCTCTCAGTCCGCCCACGTAGTTGTCTATCTGTGCCGGGATGCCCTGGAGGATGGAGTTCCTGAAGCCTTTTCTTTCCACCATCTTCCCATCATGCCCATCGATGACAGTCAGCTGCACCCCATCCTCTGGTTGGTACAACTTCTTGCCGTTCACCTGTGATAAACAGCCATCCAATCAGACTCCAGTTCTGGGATCTATTAACATGATAGGACCTTAAATAAAAAATGAAATGCCAGCAGAGGGCAGCGGAAATAATAGTAGTGTATTCTCCCTTACATGACGAGCAGTGCAGTACTAACTATAATGTGCTTTGTTTACTTATAGTTGCACTATGTAGTTTCAGGGGAGGGGCATTTGTTTACATTTGCAGAGCCTTCAGTTAGTTTACAAAACACATTTTTCTCTGCATGTATTTCTTAGTATCGAATAATTCTATCATCACAGAAAAAATTATTTGTAAGGCACCTGGAACCAAACAGACTAGAATATGCTTGTAAACCAAACTGTGGGCCCTGCTGCTGTAAACAACAACAGTGAAACAGTCACTTTTAAGGTAGCTTTCTAACTTCAAACAGTGTTCCAGAGATCCATTTTTCCTTTGAGGAAAGTTTGTTTATTCAATTATAAGAATGGATCACCTATCTGACACGCAAAGTTACAAAGTAGACCTTTAAGCAGGCTTAGCTACAGTGGCTTGCAAAAGTATTCATACCCCTTCAACTTTTCCACATTTTGTTACGTTACAACTACACGTACATTTATTTTATTGGGATGTGTTAGACCAACACAAAGTGGCACATCATTGTGAAGTGGAATGAAAATAAAACATGGTTTTAATTTTTTTTTTTAAATAAAATACTGAAATGTGTGACGTGCAAAAGTATTCAGCCCCCTGAGTCAATGCTTTGTAGAACCACCTTGATGCAATTCCAGCTGCAAGTCTTTGTATGTCTCTACTAGAGACTGACATTTTTGCCCATTGTTCTTTGAAAAATAGCTCAAGCTTCAGATTCATCAGATTGGATGGAGAAAGTCTGTGAAAAGTAACACCAAGTGTTTCTGGATATTCTCAATTGGATTTAGGTCTGGACTTTGACTGGGCCATTCTAAAACATGACTATACTTTGATCTAAACTATTCCAGTGAAGATATGGCTGTATTTTTAGGGTAGTTGTCCTGCTGGAAGTTGAACCTCTTCCCCAGTCTCAAGTCTGTTGCAGACTCTAACAGGTTTTCTGCCCTGTATTCGGCTCCATCCATCTTCCCATAAACTCTGACCTGCTTCCCTGTCCCTGCTGAAGAACAGCATCCCCACAGCATGATGCTGCCATCACCATGTTTCACTGTGATGGTGTGTTCAGGGTGATGTGCAGTGTAGTGTAAATTTTGGTCTTATCTGACCAGATCCCATTCCTCCAACCCTTGCCACAAGCCATGCAGGAGACACAGCATAGTCAGATGACAACAAACTTGAAGTTTTTGGCCTGAATGCAAAATGCAATGTGTGGCAGAAAACTAAAGAAAATGTAAAACCATGTATTATTTCCATTCCACTTCAGAATTATGCGCCACTTTGTGTTGGTCTATCACATAAAATCCCAATAAAATAAATGTACGTGTGTGGTTGTAACGTGGCAAAATGTGGAAAAAGTCCACGTGATATGAATACTTTTGCAAGCCACTGTAAGTGACAGTAACTCTGCATGACTATTCTACTGTCTGTGTGAGACTAAGGATACCTCAGTAAAGGCAAAGTCCTCCTTGATGTGGAAGAAGCGAGCGTTGTAGGACTCCAGTTTGACCTCCAGGAAGTGTTCTGGTGAATGCTGAGAGAGAGAAACGAAAGAAAGCAAATGAATTAATTCAAACAAATATTTGACATTTCACAGAAGAAATTAAATGTCAGTATTCAATCACCACAATCAAAGAAAACAAATGAGATGAATACATTACAGCCCCAAATGTCACCCTTCATAAGAGATTACATTTGTCATGATTGCTATTGGGAAATTTAGATCCAGCAGCAAGGAAAATGTAAAAGCAAAAATGCCAAGAGAAAAAGACACAGCAAAATATAGCAAATAGGGCATATATTATGGTGGAATCATGTATTTCTTACAGATAGGTACATGCCTGCATTCAAGCTGTGCAAAATAAAAGCAGTTTACAGATATAGATAAATACCCTTTATGAAAACATACTGTACAAAAGATGTGAAGAATAGAATTATCAAATCACATGCAGCATTATGTAGAAAAAATATTATGTGGATTTATACAGATAATATGCAAATGTGTAGTATGTCTATATAAGCAGGTATAGCAATATATATTGTTTTAACTGTGCAATATGTTAAAAGTTTAAATAAATAAAGCATTCAAACAAAGTATTTTTTTATCGGTTCCAAAATTCGGTTATAGGTTTCATTAATTACTAATAATCTGTATTGGCAGTATTTTGAATACATGTAACCGCCCCTCCCCTTGTGTTGCTCACCAGCCTGGCATTAGGGATCTTTTTGGGCATAGGCACATCTACACTGGGCAACTCAGCGTGCTTGGGGTAAGCCTGGGCCATGCAGTTGCTGGGCGGACTGCCTTTGGGAACCACGGCTGTGATCTTCACCCTCTCACAGCCCTTGACGGAGCAGAAGGCAAACTGCTCCCTGTCGTTGTGGGCCTTCACCTTCAGGAAGAGCAGGCTGCAATACACACAGTACACAGTTTTAGACATCATACTCTTCCTCTGATGACCACAAATTGACACCGCACACTTTCTCTTTGTTAGAAGGTGGCATCAGCGATTCTGGAGAATGCGTGTGGTCAAAATCACTTTATGTCAAAATCTGTGAATATCTCTATATAGGTCAGCTTCCTGTCCGTACTGTGTGTGTACTGAAAATAATCTAGTGGTAATACACAGCCTAGTCTCTGTAAACTGGTATGTAAACAAAGGGTATTTAAACAAAAGGGGGCTCACTGTAGCTATAGCAATATACCTGTTGACAGAGTCTAGGCTGTGTCTTCAGACTAGATCTTTTTTTCAGTGCACACGCAGTACGTACAGGTAGCGGATCGTGAGGAGATATTCCCTGATTTTGAAAACAAAAAGTGTTTTTCTCAACAAGCGATCTCCAGTATTGCTGACTCCACCTTTAACCCATGAGTTAGAAGTGTTGAGGACGTGTAGGACTCTATGCCTTATCTCATAATCATGACTTCTGAATGTCTGCAGCTTTGTCATTAAGAGAAAGGGTTTATCGATCATCACTCATTGAGAATAAACAGAGGCATAATGGCGCTAGCAGACATAATTTACATTTATCTCCTCCCTGGTTCGGTAAATATTCCTGTCACATATATCATTAGTTTGGTATTCTGTGCCTTGAGTGAATAAGCAGTGAGATGTCCCGATGTTGTAATTAATGACTTTATGTATGCGATGTTGATTTCGATGACAGTCAGGGTCACAATACAAGAAAGCATAACAATTAGTATGCCAACACTGTGCACGCTAAAATCCTTAGGATTGTTGAAGCAAAAAAAAACACACTCTGATTCACTCTGTTCCTGTAGGAAGCAGCCAAACTACTATTGAACGCTTCACGGCTACAAAGGCCTCAAATGCATTCAAGCTATCAGCATGTGTGACCTTATCTAATTACATTGCTGCAATTTAGGCAACAGCAATCACAATAAAGAATGCAATAACATTTGCAGTGGAAATACGGCTGAAATCCTCAACCAGGTCACAGAATCGGATAGGTCGAAGAATATTGTCTAACACCCATTATCTTAAAATGTGATATATTTTCTCGTAATACTGAGATAGTAAGTCATGTTAATCAGATAAGGACTTTAGCGTGTGTGTGTGTGTGTGTGTGTGTGTGTGTGTGTGTGTGTGTGTGTGTGTGTGTGTGTGTGTGTGTGTGTGTGTGTGTGTGTGTGTGTGTGTGTGTGTGGTCTGACCCAGTGTCCTCCTCCCAGTAGTAGTAGCCTCTTGCCAGGTGCGAGTGGTTGATCTTGTCCCGCTGCGTTGTCCTGGTGAAGGTGCCGGTCT
>JAOPFK010000165.1:0-5000 GCA_026122265.1 Ammodytes dubius | reverse complement strand
TATGGTTTGTTTGTGTTGTGTTGTTGTTTTGTGTGTTTTGTGTTGTTTGGTGGTGTTGTTGTTTGTTTTTGTGTTGTGGTGTTGTTGTTTGTGATGTGGTTGTTTGTTGTGTTGTTTGTTTTTGTGTGTTGTGTTGTTTGTTGTGTGTTTTGTTGATTTTGTTGTTGTTTGTGTATTGTGTTGGTTGTTTGTTGGTGTGTGTTGTGTGTGTGTTGTGTTTGGTTTGTTGTGTGGTGTGTTTGGGTTTTTGTGTGTGTGTTGTGTGTTTGTGTTGTGTGTTGTTTGTTGTTGTGTTTGGATTGTGTTTGTTTTTGTGTTTGTGTGTTTGTTTTTTGTGTTTGTTGTTGGTGTTGTTGTGTGTTGTGTTTTGTTGTGTTGTTGTTGTTGTGTTTGTTGTTGTGTTGTTGTGTGTTGTGTGTTTGTTGGTTGTTTGTTGTTTGTGGTGTTGTTGTTTGTGTTTGTTGTGTGTGTTGTGTGTGTGGGTGTGTTGTGTGTTGTTGTGTGGTTGGGTGTTGTGTGTTTTTGTTGTTTGTTTGGTTTTGTTTGTTGTTGTGTTGTTGTGTGGTTTGTGTGTTTTTGTGTTGTTGTTTGTGTTTGTTGTTGTTTTTTGTTGGTTTTTTTGTGTTTGTTTGATGGTTTGGTTTGTTTTGTTTGTTGTTGGTGTGTTTTTTGTTGTTTTGGTTTGTTGTTGTTTTGTGTGTTGTGTGTTGGTTGTGTGTGTTTTTTGTTGTGTTTTTGTGTTTTGGTGTGGGTTTTTTTGTTGTGTTGTTGGTTTGTTTGTGGTGTTTGTGTTTGTTTGTGTGTGGTTGTGTTGTTTGTTTGTTTGTGTTTGTGGTTGTGTTTTGTTGTTGTGTTTGTTTTGTTTTTTGGTGTGTTTTTTGGTTTGTTTTTTTTGTGTGGTGTTTGTTTTTTGGGTTGTTGTGTTTTTTGTTGTTTTGTGTTGTTTTGTTTGGTTGTGTTTTTTTTGTTTTTTTTGTTTGTTTGTTTTTTTTTTTTTTGTGTTTTTTTTGTTTTTTTTTGTTTTTTGTTTGTGTTGGTTTTGGTGTTTTTTTTTGGTTTGTGTGTTTGTTGTTTTTTGGGTTTTGTTTTGTTTTTTGGTTGGTTTTTGTTTTGTTTGTTGTGTTTTTGTTTGTGTTTTTTTTTGTGTTTTTTTTGTGTGTTGTGGTTTTTTGTGGTTTGTTGTTGTTGTTTTTTTTTTTTTGTTTTGGTGTTTTTTGGTTTGTGTTTTTTTGTGTGGGTGGTTGTTGTTGTTGTGTTTGTTGTTGGTTTTTGTGTTGTTGGTTTGTTGTTTGTTGTGGTTTGTGTGTTTTTTGTTGTTTTGTGTTGTTGTTTTGGTGTTTGTTGTGGTTTGTTGTTTTGGTTGTTTGTTTTGTTGTGTTGTTTTGTGTGTGTTTGTGGTTTTTTTTTTTTTTTTTTTTTGGGGGGGGGGTGTTGTGATGTTGTTTTGTGTTGTGCGTGTGTTGTTTTTGTTGTGTGGGTGTTGTTGTTTGTGTTTTGGTTTTGTTTTGTGTGTTGTGTTGTTGTGTGGTTATGTTGTTGTTGATGTTGTTGTTGTATGTGTGTTGCTTGGTGTGTGTGTTTGGTGTTTGTTGTGTTGTTGTTTGTGTTTGTTGTGGTTGTTTTTGTTGTGTTTTGTGTTTGTGTTTGTTTGTTGTGTGGTGTTGTGTTGTGTTTGTGTGATTTGTGTGTTTGTTGGGTTGGTGTTGTTTGTTTTGTGGTGTGTGTGTGTTTGTGTTGTTTGTTGTGGTTTGTTGTTGTGTGTTGGTGTTTGTTTTTTGTTTTGTTTGTGTTGTGTTTGTTGTTGTGATGTGTTGTTTTGTGTTGGTTTGTTGGTGTGTTTGTTGTTTGTTGTGTTGTTTGTGTGGTTTGTTGTTGTTTGTGTTTTTGTGTTGTGTTTGTTTGGTGGTGTTGTGTGTTTGTGGTTGTTTTGTTGTGTTTTTTGGTTGTTGTTTGTGTTGTGTGTGTTGTGTGGTTGTGTGTGTTGTTGTTGTGTTGTGTTTTGGTGTTGGTGTTGGTGTGTGTTGTGTGTTTGTTTGTTGATTGTGTTGGTTGTGGTGTTGTGTGGTGTGTTGTGTGGTGTTGTGTGTTGTTGTTGTGGTTTGGTTGTGGTTGTGTTGTTTTGTTTGTGTGTGTGTTGGTTTTTGTGGTTGTGTGTGTTGTTTTTGGTGTTTGTGTGTTTGTTGTGGTTGTGTTTGTGTGTTTGTGATTGTTTGTTGGTTGTTGGTTGTTTTGTGTGTGTTGGTTGTGTTTGTGTTTGTGTGTGTGTGTTGTGTGTTGTTTGGTGTTTGTGTGTGTTTGTGTGTGTGTTGTGTTTTGTGTTTTGTTTGTGTGTTTGTTTTGGTTTGTTGTGTGTTGTTGTGTGTGTTGTTGTGTTTGTGTGTGTGTGTGTTGTTTGGTTGTTTTGTGTTGGTGTTTGTGGTGGTGTGTTTTGTTGTTTTGTTGTGTTTGGTTGGTGTTGTGTTTGTTGTGGTTGTTGTTTGTTGTGTTTGGTTTTGTTTGTTTTTTTGTGTGTGTTGTTTATGGTTTTTGTTGTTTGTTGTGTTTGTTGTGGATTTGTGTTTTGTTGGGTTGTTGTTGTTTGTTATGTTTTGTGTTTTGTGTGGTGTTTGTGTTGTGTGTTTTGTGTGTGTTGTATTGTGGTTTGTGTTGTTGTTGTTGTGTTTTGTTGTGTTTGTGTGTTGTGTGTGTTGTTGTTGTGTTGTTGTGTGTGTTTTGTTGTTGTTTTTGTGATGTTTTGTGTTGTTGTGTTTGTTTGTTGTTTTGGTATTGTGTTGTGTGTTGTTGTTTTGTTGTTGTGTTGTGTTTGTTGTTTGGTGTTGGTTGGTGTTTTGTGTGTGTTGTGTTTGTGTTGTTGTGTGTTTGTGTGTTGTGTTTGGTGGTGTGTGTTGTGTGTTGTTGTGGTTGTTGTTTTGTTGTGTTTTGTTGTGTTGTGTGTTTTTGTGTGTTTGTTTGTTTGTTGTGTGTTTGTGTTTTGTGTTTTGGTGTTGTTGTTTTTGGTGTTGTTTGTTTGTTGTTTGTTTGGGTTGGTGTTGGTGTTGTGTTTGTGTTTGTTGTGTGTTGTTTTGTTTGTGTGTTGTTGTGTGTGTTGTTGTTTGGTGTTGTTGTTGTGTGTTGGTGTTTTGTTTGTGTGTTTGTGGTTGTGTGTTGTTGTTTGTTGTGTTGGTTGTGTTGTTTGTGTTGTGTTGGTGTTTGGTTGTTGGTGTTGGTTGGTGTTGTTGTGTGTTTGGTGTTGTTGATGGTTTGTTTTGGTGTTGTGTTGTTTTGTTGGTTTGTGTGTTGTGTGTTTTGTGGTGTTTTTGTTGTGGTTGTGTTGTGGTTTTTTGTGTGTTGGTTTGTGTTGATGTTTGTTGTGTTGTTTTGTTGTGTGTTTTGTGTTTTTGTTGTGTGTGTGTTTGTTGTGTTTGTTGTTTGTGTGTTGATGTGTTGTGTTGGTGATTGTTGTGTGGTTGTTTGTGGTTTGTGTGTGTGTTGTGTTTTGATTGTGTGTGTTTGTGTGTGTGTTTTGTGTTGTGTGTGTGTTTTTGTGTGTTTTGTTGTGTTGTTGTGGTTTGTGTGTTGTGTTGTTGTGTTTTGTTGTTGTGTTTGTTTTTGTGTTTGTTGTTTTTGTGTGTGTTGTTTTGTTTTTGTTGTGTGTGTTGTTGGTTTGTTGGTGTGTTGTGTTGTTGTGTTTGTTGTTGTGTGTGTGATTTGTTGTGTGTTTTGTTGTTTGTTTGGTGTGTTTGTGTGTGTTGTGGTGTTTGTTTTGTTGTTGTTTTGTGTGTTGTGTGGTTATTGTTGTTGTTGTGGTTGTGTTTGGTGTGTGTGTTTGTGTGTTGTTGTTGGTTGTGTGTGTGTTTGTGTTGTTTGTTGTTGTGGTTGTGTTGTTGTTTGTGTTTGGTGTGTGTGTGGTTGTGGTTTGTTTGTTTTGTTGTGTTGTTTTGTGTGTGTGTTGTGGTTTTGGTGTTGTGTTGTTTGTTTGTGTGTGTTGTGTTGTATGTGTGTGTTGTTTGTTTGTGTTTTTGTGTTTGTGTTTGTGGTTGTGTTGTGTTGTTGTGTTGTGTTTGTTGTTTGTTGTTTTGTGTGTTGTTTTGTGTTGTGGTTGTTGTGTTGTGTGTTTTTGTGTTGTGGTTTGTGTGTTGTGTTGTTGTTGGTTTGTGTTGTTGTTGTTTTTTTTGTTTTTTTGGTTTGTTTGTTTGTTTGGTTTGTTTTTGTTTTTGTTGTGTTGTTGTGTTTGTTTGTGTTTTGTTGTTTGTGTTTTTTGTGTTTTTTGTTTTTGTTTTTTGTTTGTTTTTTGTTTGTTTGTTTTTGTGGTGTTTGTGTTGTTTGTTTGTTTTGTTTTTGTGTTTGTGTTGTTTGTGGTTTGTGTTGTTGTTTGTTTTTGTGTTTGTTTGTTTTGTTGTTTGTGTTTTTGTTGTGTTGTTGTTTTTTGTTGTTTTTGTTGTTGTGTTTGTGTTGTGTGTTTTTTGTTTGTGTTGTTTTGTGTTGTTTTGTGTTTTGTTGTGTGTTGTGGTGTTTTGTTTGTTTTTTGTTTGTTTGTTGTTTGTTTGTTTGTGTTGTTGTTGTGTTGTGTGTGGTTTTGTTGTTTGTGTGTTTGTTTGTGTTTTTTTGGTTTGTTTTGTTTTGTTGGTTGTTGTTGTTTTTGTTTGGTGTTTGTTTGTTTGTTTTTGTTGTTGTTTTTTTTTTTTTTGTGTTGTTTTGTGTGTGTTTTGTGTTTTGTTGTTTTTGTTTTTTTTGTTTTGTTGTGTGGTTTGTTTTTTTGGTGTTTGTTGTTTGTTTGTTGTTTTTGTGTTGTGTTGTGGTTTGTGTGTTTGTTTTGGTTTGTGTGGTTGTTTTGTTTTTGTGTGTGTGTGTTTTTTTGGTGGTTTTTTGTTGTTTTTGTTTGTGTTTTTTGTTTGGTTTTGTGTGGTGTGTGTTGTGTTTGTTGTTGTTGTGTGTTTGGTGGTTGTGTTTGTGTATGTGTTGTGTTTTTTGTGTTTGGTTGATTGTTTGGTGTGTTGTGTTGGTTTTGTGGTTTTGTTGTT
>JAOPFK010000164.1:0-22956 GCA_026122265.1 Ammodytes dubius | reverse complement strand
AAAAGTTACAGCACATTTGAAAAAAGTTGAAAATTGCCTTTTTCAGTGAGGCGGAGAAAGAAGCAATAAAACTTCACTAAAAAGCTGTGATAAAATTTGTTTAATATTTCAATGCAAATCTATATTAACTACTGTGCTGCTGATTCTGTTTGGGCAAGCCATGAAAGACTCTTGAAAGCCATTTAGAACAAAAGTTACAGCACATTTGAACAAAGTAGAAAATTAGCCTTATTTCAGTGAGAGCTGGAGAAAGAAGCAATAAAACTTCACTGAAAGCTGATGATAAAATTTGCTTAATATTTCAATGCAAATACTATATATAACTACTGTAGCATGCTGAGTTCTGCTTGGCAAGCCATGAAAGACTCTTGAAAGCCATTTAGAACAAAAGTTACAGCACATTTGAACAAAGTTGAAAATTAGCCTTATTTCAGTGAGAGCTGGAGAAAGAAGCAATAAAACTTCACTGAAAGCTGATGATAAAAATTTGCTTAATATTTCAATGCAAATACTATATATAACTACTGTAGCATGCTGAGTTCTGCTTGGCAAGCCATGAAAGACTCTTGAAAGCCATTTAGAACAAAAGTTACAGCACATTTGAACAAAGTTGAAAATTAGCCTTATTTCAGTGAGAGCTGCAGAAAGAAGCAATAAAACTTCACTGAAAGCTGATGATAAAATTTGCTTAATATTTCAATACAAATACTATATATAACTACTGTAGCATGCTGAGTTCTGCTTGGCAGGCCATGAAAGACTCTTGAAAGCCATTTAGAACAAAAGTTACAGCACATTTGAACAAAGTTGAAAATTAGCCTTATTTCAGCGAGAGCTGAAGAAAGAAGCAATAAAATTTCACTGAAAGCTGATGATAAAATCTGCTTAATATTTCAATACAAATACTATATATAACTACTGTAGCATGCTGAGTTCTGCTTGGCAGGCCATGAAAGACTCTTGAAAGCCATTTAGAACAAAAGTTACAGCACATTTGAACAAAGTAGAAAATTAGCCTTATTTCAGTGAGAGCTGCAGAAAGAAGCAATAAAACTTCACTGAAAGCTGATGATAAAATTTGCTTAATATTTCAATGCAAATACTATATATAACTACTGTAGCATGCTGAGTTCTGCTTGGCAAGCCATGAAAGACTCTTGAAAGCCATTTAGAACAAAAGTTACAGTACATTTGAACAAAGTTGAAAAGTAGCCTCAGTGAGAGCTGGAGAAAGAAGCAATAAAACTTCACTGAAAGCTGATGATAAAATTTGCTTAATATTTCAATGCAAATACTATATATAACTACTGTAGCATGCTGAGTTCTGCTTGGCAAGCCATGAAAGACTCTTGAAAGCCATTTAGAACAAAAGTTACAGCACATTTGAACAAAGTTGAAAATTAGCCTTATTTCAGTGAGAGCTGGAGAAAGAAGCAATAAAACTTCACTGAAAGCTGATGATAAAATTTGCTTAATATTTCAATACAAATACTATATATAAACTACTGTAGCATGCTGAGTTCTGCTTGGCAGGCCATGAAAGACTCTTGAAAGCCATTTAGAACAAAAGTTACAGCACATTTGAACAAAGTTGAAAATTAGCCTTATTTCAGTGAGAGCTGCAGAAAGAAGCAATACAACTTCACTGAAAGCTGATGATAAAATTTGCTTAATATTTCAATGCAAATACTATATATAACTACTGTAGCATGCTGAGTTCTGCTTGGCAAGCCATGAAAGACTCTTGAAAGCCATTTAGAACAAAAGTTACAGCACATTTGAACAAAGTTGAAAATTAGCCTTATTTCAGTGAGAGCTGGAGAAAGAAGCAATACAACTTCACTGAAAGCTGATGATAAAATTTGCTTAATATTTCAATGCAAATACTATATATAACTACTGTAGCATGCTGAGTTCTGCTTGGCAGGCCATGAAAGACTCTTGAAAGCCATTTAGAACAAAAGTTACAGCACATTTGAACAAAGTTGAAAATTAGCCTTATTTCAGTGAGAGCTGCAGAAAGAAGCAATACAACTTCACTGAAAGCTGATGATAAAATTTGCTTAATATTTCAATGCAAATACTATATATAACTACTGTAGCATGCTGAGTTCTGCTTGGCAAGCCATGAAAGACTCTTGAAAGCCATTTAGAACAAAAGTTACAGCACATTTGAACAAAGTTGAAAAATAGCCTTATTTCAGTGAGAGCTGCAGAAAGAAGCAATAAAACTTCACTGAAAGCTGATGATAAAATTTGCTTAATATTTCAATGCAAATACTATATATAACTACTGTAGCATGCTGAGTTCTGCTTGGCAAGCCATGAAAGACTCTTGAAAGCCATTTAGAACAAAAGTTACAGCACATTTGAACAAAGTTGAAAAGTAGCCTCAGTGAGAGCTGCAGAAAGAAGCAATAAAACTTCACTGAAAGCTGATGATAAAATTTGCTTAATATTTCAATACAAATACTATATATAACTACTGTAGCATGCTGAGTTCTGCTTGGCAGGCCATGAAAGACTCTTGAAAGCCATTTAGAACAAAAGTTACAGCACATTTGAACAAAGTTGAAAATTAGCCTTATTTCAGTGAGAGCTGAAGAAAGAAGCAATAAAATTTCACTGAAAGCTGATGATAAAATCTGCTTAATATTTCAATACAAATACTATATATAACTACTGTAGCATGCTGAGTTCTGCTTGGCAGGCCATGAAAGACTCTTGAAAGCCATTTAGAACAAAAGTTACAGCACATTTGAACAAAGTAGAAAATTAGCCTTATTTCAGTGAGAGCTGCAGAAAGAAGCAATAAAACTTCACTGAAAGCTGATGATAAAATTTGCTTAATATTTCAATGCAAATACTATATATAACTACTGTAGCATGCTGAGTTCTGCTTGGCAAGCCATGAAAGACTCTTGAAAGCCATTTAGAACAAAAGTTACAGTACATTTGAACAAAGTTGAAAAGTAGCCTCAGTGAGAGCTGCAGAAAGAAGCAATAAAACTTCACTGAAAGCTGATGATAAAATTTGCTTAATATTTCAATACAAATACTATATATAACTACTGTAGCATGCTGAGTTCTGCTTGGCAAGCCATGAAAGACTCTTGAAAGCCATTTAGAACAAAAGTTACAGCACATTTGAACAAAGTTGAAAATTAGCCTTATTTCAGTGAGAGCTGGAGAAAGAAGCAATAAAACTTCACTGAAAGCTGATTGTTGTGGCCGACCAACCTTTACTTGCGGCCACTTAGCTTGCAGGCTGAACTCAAAGCCTTGACGCGTCTGTCACATATCCAGTTCGTTAACTCCCATAAATCCACACAGAGGCAGGATATCCTTTAAGGGTTTATTATCCAAAGGTTTGTTTTACATGTTCTTCCGGTCCAATACCGTTTTTACATGTTAATCCACACTGGACTAGTTGACTACGGTCAAAAACTTATGTCGACCCATGCCTGACAAACTTCTAATGACGTCGCAACAAGTTACGGCATACATATGTCGTAAAACAGTAAGGGATGACGTAAACTGACGAATGGCTAAACTATAAATATTAAATATTACTGAAAATGTTCCCTTGTATGTAAATATAGCAAGAAAAATAACACATCTTTACAAATAGGAAATAAACTAAAATTGGCTCTTACATTTCCGGCCCCTAATTATGAGGCAATAGGACTGATAATTATACAAAATGCAACATAAACAACAAGAGCCATTTTACACATTGAAAAATTCAAAATACATTTGCATATGAGGCAGCAATATGCCTAACCCCCTAAAGTGTACTGTAACTTAGCACACCAATCAATTGTCTGTTTCACATATGAGGCAAAGCTTGTCCACGGGCCTTTCCAATGTACTGGGCTTGGTTTTGACCAGCACTCGACGAACAAGTCCTTTAGCGTCTGATGTGGTTTGCACCACTCTTCCCAGAAGCCATGAGCTCCGGGGTGCGTTGTCATCCAGGATCATCACTATGTCTCCTGGCACAAGATTTTGTTTGACTTTAAACCATTTTTGGCGTTCCTGTATGCTGGGCAAGTACTCGCGCACCCACCTCTTCCAAAACAGGTCGGCAAGATACTGAGTCTGCCTCCATCTGCGACGAGAGTAGTTGTCATCTTTGTTAAACAGTCCTGGGGAAGCAAGGGCTGTTTCTTTAGCAGCAGCAGATGATTTGGCGTCAGCGCTTCCAGATCATTTGGATCTCCCGAGGACGTAGTCAGTGGTCTGTCATTGAGTATGCTCTCGACCTCGCATAGCAGTGTCTGTAGACACTCGTCATCTATTGTTTGTTCATGCAACACTGACTTTATGACTTTTTTTACAGATCTTACTTGCCTCTCCCATACTCCTCCAAAGTGAGGAGCAGCAGGCGGGTTGAAAATCCATTGCACACCCTTTTGTGCAAGAGCATCCTGTATTTTGGCTTGATTCCAATGCTGCATAGCCGCCCTCAACTCTTTGTCTGCACTGACTAGGTTTGTGCCGTTGTCCGACCTCATGATGGAAACTTGACCTCTCCTGCACATGAAGCGACGTAGGGCGTTGAGGCAGGAGTCTGTGTCTAGTGTGTGAGAGACCTCTAGGTGCACAGCACGGGTTGTCAAACAGGTGAACAGCACACCATATCTTTTAACGATACTGCGACTCTCTTTTGACCTCCATAGGCCCGAAATAGTCCACGCCCACATTGGTGAAAGGTGGCTTGTCTGCTTGCAGTCTATCTGGTGGTAAATCTGCCATTTTTTGCCCAAGAGCCTTTGCTTGCAATCTTCTGCAAGTGACACACCTGTTTATGAGTTTTCTCACTGCTGAGTTAGCTGCTGGGACCCAGAATTTCTGGCGTAGGCGAGAAAGCATGAAGTTTCTCCCAGCATGTCCAATCTTCTCATGTATGTCCCGCAGGAGCAGCATTGTGGGATGCACATCATTTGGCATGATAATGGGATGTTTTAATTCCTCAGGCATAGCTGACTTACCGAGGCGACCCCCGACTCTCAGAATGCCGTTTTGTAGCACTGGGTCCAGCTTGCGGATTGGGCTGTTCCCTTTAACCAGCCCTTTCTCTTGTTCCAGTGCGGAGATTTCTGCCTGATACCTGCGGCGTTGGCAGTAACTGACGATCTCCATTTCCGCTTTGTTCAAGTTCTCCACTGTAAGTGGCCCTTTGTTCAATGACAACTTGTAATGTTGCATCTTGGTTTTCTTATCCTTCTCATGTTTGCTTGAGCCAGCATCATCCTGGGTAGCTGCAACCTCCAACTGTTGACGTTTTTTGCTCAAAAGCAGCAGATTTTCTCTGAGTCGGAGCATCCATGCTATAGCTCTTTTCAACCGATGCCAGCTGGAATAGTAGTTCATTAACCTGTCCACAGTATCAGAGCCTTCGGTGACCGCAGTGCGGTGCACGATGACGGCCTTCCTCACCTCATCATCATCCTCAGAAAGCTTCTCCGAGTCAAGCGCTTCTGAATATTGAGCGTCAGGAACCTTTAAGACTGACGGCCCTTCAATCCAGCTCTGCTTGTCCATAAACTGCTTTGCAGATAGTCCACGGGAGGCACAGTCAGCTGGGTTGTCCGTGGTGCTGATGTACCGCCATTGCTCCACTGCAGTTGCCCCTCTGATGGCAGCAACCCTGTTGGCAACGAAGGTTTTAAGACGCAGTGACTCATTTGCTATATATTTCAGCACAGCGGTGCTGTCGGTCCAGAAGACTGAGTCCTGCAACTCCAGCTGGAGCTCCTTTCTTAATATTTTGTCCATGTTGACAGCTACCACAGCGGCAGTTAGCTCCATGCGCGGGATGGTGGTTTGCTTTAGCGGAGCCACCCGTGCCTTGCCCATCATGAAGGCACAATGCACATGTCCTTCACCATTTGTCAATTTCAGGAATGCCACAGTTCCATAGCCAGTCTCGCTTGCATCCGAGAAATGATGCAGCCGTGCAGTAACGACAGGTCCAAATGTCTCTGGCTTAATGCATCTCCTTACTTGAAAGGTGGTAAGCTGAGACAGCTCGTTAATCCAAGCGTTCCAGTAACGTGCAAGGCGATCTGGTATTTCCTCGTCCCATGTGAGCCTTTCTTGCAAAGCTGCTGGAGAAAGATCTTGGCAGGAAGCACGACTGGGGCAAGGAGCCCTAGCGGGTCGTATATGGAGCTTACGACTGACAACACTCCTCTTCTTGTATTTGCCTTCCTGCTTATGTTGACTCTGACCTTGAAGCAGTCGGACTCGATACACCAGAGAACGCCTAGCGCTCTTTCGACAGGAAGCACGTCTTTAGCCAAATCTAAGTCTTTTACCTCCTTGGCCCTCTCACTCTCTGGAATCTCCATCAAAAAGGTGCGGCTATTGCTCGTCCACTTTGTAAGGTGAAAACCTCCTGTGGCGCACAAGGTTGTGAGGTCATTATACAGTGCAATGGCGTCAGCGTCGTGACTGACTGACCTCAAGCAATCATCGACGTAAAAATTCTTGAGAACAGTGGCCACTGCTTCGGGTGAGGCCCCAGATCTGTTCTCCTCCGCAGCTCTCCTTAAAGCGAAGTTGGCACAGCTAGCAGAAGAGGTGGCCCCAAAGAGGTGGACAACCATTTTGTACTCTGCCAGCTCCTGCTCCAGATCCCCTTCCGGCCACCACAAAAAGCGCAGAAGGTCTGTGTCTTCTTCTGGAACTCTCACTTGGTGATACATGGCTTCCACATCAGCCATCATAGCGACATAATCCTGTCGGAAGCGTGCCAGCACTCCAATAAGGGAGTTCGTCAGGTCCGGACCCTGAAGCAGCTCTTTATTTAGTGATGTCCCTTTAAAACTAGCAGCGCAGTCGAAGACCACACGCAGCTTCTTCTTCTGTGGGTGGTACACCCCATGGTGCGGGATGTACCACAATCTCCCGTCCTGTCGGGTCAGCTGAACTTCTGGTACCTTGACTGCGTACCCCTTTTTCAGCATGTCATTTATACAGCTTGTGTATTCGTCGTGAAATCCACTGTTTTTGCTGAGCTTCCTCTTGAGATTCAGCGCACGCTGCACTGCAGCACTTCTGTTGTTTGGCACATTGATCACAGGTTTTTTCGTGGGGAGGTTGATGTAATAATGCCCATCTGTATGACGTACTGACCCGGACACAGAGCCGATAAACCTCTTGTCTTCTTGCGACATTTCCAGAGTGTCGTTGCAATTATGCTCAGGAAAATCTGCATTGTATTGCTGGATGAGTTGTTCTTCCACTGACTCTAGGGAAATCCTGTTGACTATGACTGGATGCAGTTCACTGTTGTCTAACTCACTGTCTCTGTGTTCTCTAAGTGGGCCATTAACAGTCCAACCAAGAACAGTTTTCACAGCATATGGGCCGCTGTCTTGGCTGTGGATAACATTCCATGGCTCAAAAGCTTCATGAACATTATTACCTATGAGGAGCCCTATTTCAGCATCAATGCATGGCAACTTCACTTCCTGAAGATATGGCCACTTTCCCACGTCCTCCTGCGACGGAATGTGCTCCTTTGTTACCGGGATGCTTTTTTGGGTGAAAACCTTAGGCAAGTCGATGAAGTTATTTTCCTGAAGTCCACTGACTTCCAAGTCTCTGAGAAGGCAACTTTTCACATGTTTAGTTGAACTCATTGTAGTTAAGACGAGCTCAGTACTCTTTCCCTGAAGATTCAGCTGCCTTGCCAAGGAGTCCGTGCAAAATGTAGCAGAGCTCCCAGGGTCTACAAATGCATATGTTTGCACAACTTTGCTTCCTCTCTTTGCTTTGACATAGACTGGAAGAATAGCAAGGACACACTTGTCTCCGGCCCCATCACAGGTAATTTTCTTCTGATTTAGACTTACCAGTGCGCTTGACACTAGTGTTTGTTCTGAACAGGCCTCCTCCTGACTCTTTGCACCTGCCAGTTGGGAAACAGCATCCTTTCTTTGAATGTGCAGCATGTTCGGATGGTTTTGTGAACATACCTGACATGTCATTCTCCTCTTACAGTCCTTACTTACATGCCCCTTAACTAGGCATCCAAAGCAGAGACCAGCCTTCTTGATGAAATCCAGCTTTTCTTTATGCGGTTTTTCTGCAATACCATGGCAGTCCACTAGTGCATGATTCCTTTTGCAGAACAAACATGGCCTATTGAGAGCAGCAAAGATTGGCATTCCATTTGCATTCCTTTTTGAATGGTCATTTTCCTCCTGGTTTGATGCAGCTACATTAGTAGCAAAGCTGCTCCTTTTTAGTCTTTCATGCTTTCTTCCCTCCTGAAACTTTGTTTGTTCCTTCTTTTCACTTAAGGCGCCTTGTAAATCTCCAAAGAGAGGGTCTGTGGCGATCTTAGCCTGCTTGTCTACAAAGGCGACGAGGTCATTGAATCTCACTCTCCGCCGGTTCCTTTCCTGAATATCAAAAGCTTGTGACCTCCACTTATCTCTGTACTTGTAGGGCAATTTAGAGATAATAACTCTCATGTTTGTGGGGTTATCAAGCTCATCCATATAATCCACATCCTGCAGGGCGTGACGGCAACTCAGAAGGAAAACTGAAAAGTTGTTGAGTGCCTTTGCATCCTCTGACTTTATTTGCGGCCACTTAAACACCTTTTCCAATAGCGCAGTGGCGATTTTCAGTGGGTTGCCATAGCGATCCTCCAACAGGTCCATGGCTTGCTGGTAACCATGGTCAGCAGGCATGTGCTGACAGCCCTTTACAAGGTCTTGTGGCTCACCTTTTGTATATTGCTCTAAAAAGTACAACTTATCTGCACTGTTGTCAGCCCTAGAGTCCACTGTGTGCTGAAACGCTTTCAGAAACGATCTGAAGTCAAGTGGGTCGCCGCTGAAAACAGGAACATCCCGCTGTGGCAAACGAGCCAACTGCTGACTTTTTACAAGCAGCTCTGTGATATCGTTCTGCTGCTTCATGACGTTGCAGATGTCATTTGCAGCGCTACTTTGTTGCTGAGGGAACCCGCTGGCTGATTGGTAAGTATTGTCCACCTTTAGCACCTTTGGTCTAGCTCCAGCATATGTATAGGACTTGACTGGTGGCTTTAAATCCAATGTTTTGGCTGGGGAACTATTTACTGCTTGCTTGGCTGCAGGAATGACTGACGTGTTGGCAGCATGAGCATACATGTTGGTGATATCACCCTTTTCTTGGGCGTCATATTCCTCATAAATCTTGATTTTAGCATTAGACATAGCCAAAGCCGTTTTAATGTTCAACTCCTCTTGCTCTGCTTTGAGCTGTGCCTCCTTTAATTCCAAAGCTTGCTTTTGCTTAAGCCCAGCCGCCTTGGCTTCCAGAGCTGCGCGCTTAGCTTCTTCCTTTAAGCGTGCAGACGACGCTGTTGACGCATTGGAGCGCACACTGCCAGACTTGGAACCACTGGAACTTGTCACCATAGAAACACTGCCCATATGAGTAACTCCATCTTCACATGCTTGCCATGCTTTAGTACGTTCAACATCCTTAATCCACACATCAGCTGCTTGCATAAAGCTCTCAAATGTATCTGCTTTAGGTGTGTACCAATAATCCTGGTCGGCACTCTTCTCTTCTTCATTAAGATAAAGCAGAACTGAGTTGTTATATTCCTTGAAATCCTCAAACAGCGTTTTGAAATATTCCATCCTGTCTTTAACTTCCTCCAAGTTAAGGCCATTTTCCAATAACTTTTCAACTTTGTTAGATGTTCCAGTAAGTTGCCTTAATCTTCCTCTTCTTGCATTAATACAGTCATGCAGCTTTTTACTCACGTCCTTTTCTTTGTCTTCGACCGCCCTCTTTTGGTCATCATGCGCAACTGCACCACTTGCAGCTGCTTCCCCTCCGGCACCTCTCTCAGCCATTTCGCGGCCGGCTTCGATTAGCTCACGGACGGAAAGTTTTTGACTTTTGTTGTGGCCGACCAACCTTTACTTGCGGCCACTTAGCTTGCAGGCTGAACTCAAAGCCTTGACGCGTCTGTCACATATCCAGTTCGTTAACTCCCATAAATCCACACAGAGGCAGGATATCCTTTAAGGGTTTATTATCCAAAGGTTTGTTTTACATGTTCTTCCGGTCCAATACCGTTTTTACATGTTAATCCACACTGGACTAGTTGACTACGGTCAAAAACTTATGTCGACCCATGCCTGACAAACTTCTAATGACGTCGCAACAAGTTACGGCATACATATGTCGTAAAACAGTAAGGGATGACGTAAACTGACGAATGGCTAAACTATAAATATTAAATATTACTGAAAATGTTCCCTTGTATGTAAATATAGCAAGAAAAATAACACATCTTTACAAATAGGAAATAAACTAAAATTGGCTCTTACACTGATGATAAAATTTGCTTAATATTTCAATGCAAATACTATATATAACTACTGTAGCATGCTGAGTTCTGCTTGGCAAGCCATGAAAGACTCTTGAAAGCCATTTAGAACAAAAGTTACAGCACATTTGAACAAAGTTGAAAATTAGCCTTATTTCAGTGAGAGCTGGAGAAAGAAGCAATAAAACTTCACTGAAAGCTGATGATAAAATTTGCTTAATATTTCAATACAAATACTATATATAACTACTGTAGCATGCTGAGTTCTGCTTGGCAGGCCATGAAAGACTCTTGAAAGCCATTTAGAACAAAAGTTACAGCACATTTGAACAAAGTTGAAAATTAGCCTTATTTCAGTGAAAGCTGGAGAAAGAAGCAATAAAACTTCACTGAAAGCTGATGATAAAATTTGCTTAATATTTCAATGCAAATACTATATATAACTACTGTACTGATGATAAATTTGCTTAATATTTCAATGCAATACTATATATAACTACTGTAGCATGCTGAGTTCTGCTTGGCAAGCCATGAAAGACTCTTGAAAGCCATTTAGAACAAAAAGTTACAGCACATTTGAACAAAGTTGAAAATTAGCCTTATTTCAGTGAGAGCTGCAGAAAGAAGCAATAAAACTTCACTGAAAGCTGATGATAAAATTTGCTTAATATTTCAATGCAAATATTATATAACTACTGTAGCATGCTGAGTTCTGCTTGGCAGCCATGAAAGACTCTTGAAAGCCATTTAGAACAAAAGTTACAGCACATTTGAACAAAGTTGAAAATTAGCCTTATTTCAGTGAGAGCTGCAGAAAGAAGCAATAAAATTCACTGAAAGCTGATGATAAATTTGCTTAATATTTCAATGCAAATACTATATATAACTACTGTAGCATGCTGAGTTCTGCTTGGCAAGCCATGAAAGACTCTTGAAAGCCATTTAGAACAAAAGTTACAGCACATTTGAACAAAGTTGAAAATTAGCCTTATTTCAGTGGAGCTGCAGAAAGAAGCAATAAACTTCACTGAAAGCTGATGATAAAATTTGCTTAATATTTCAATGCAAATACTATATATAACTACTGTAGCTGCTGAGTTCTGCTTGGCAAGCCATGAAAGACTCTTGAAAGCCATTTAGAACAAAAGTTACAGCACATTTGAACAAAGTTGAAAATTAGCCTTATTTCAGTGAGAGCTGCAGAAAGAAGCAATAAAACTTCACTGAAAGCTGATGATAAAATTTGCTTAATTTTCAATGCAAATACTATATATAACTACTGTAGCATGCTGAGTTCTGCTTGGCAAGCCATGAAAGACTCTTGAAAGCCATTTAGAACAAAAGTTACAGCACATTTGAACAAAGTTGAAAATTAGCCTTATTTCAGTGAGAGCTGCAGAAAGAAGCAATAAAACTTCACTGAAAGCTGATGATAAAATTTGCTTAATATTTCAATGCAAAATACTATATATAACTACTGTAGCATGCTGAGTTCTGCTTGGCAAGCCATGAAGACTCTTGAAAGCCATTTAGAACAAAAGTTACAGCACATTTGAACAAAGTTGAAAATTAGCCTTATTTCAGTGAGAGCTGCAGAAAGAAGCAATAAAACTTCACTGAAAGCTGATGATAAAATTTGCTTAATATTTCAATGCAAATACTATATATAACTACTGTAGCATGCTGAGTTCTGCTTGGCAAGCCATGAAAGACTCTTGAAAGCCATTTAGAACAAAGTTACAGCACATTTGAACAAAGTTGAAAATTAGCCTTATTTCAGTGAGAGCTGCAGAAAGAAGCAATAAAACTTCACTGAAAGCTGATGATAAAATTTGCTTATATTTCAATGCAAATACTATATATAACTACTGTAGCATGCTGAGTTCTGCTTGGCAAGCCATGAAAGACTCTGAAAGCCATTTAGAACAAAAGTTACAGCACATTTGAACAAGTTGAAAATTAGCCTTATTTCAGTGAGGCTGCAGAAAGAGCAATAAACTTCACTGAAAGCTGATGATAAAATTTGCTTATATTTCATGCAATACTATATATAACTACTGTAGCTGCTGAGTTCTGCTTGGCAAGCCATGAAAGACTCTTGAAAGCCATTTAGAACAAAAGTTACAGCACATTTGAACAAGTTGAAAATTAGCTTATTTCAGTGAGAGCTGCAGAAGAAGCAATAAAACTTCACTGAAAGCTGATGATAAAATTTGCTTAATATTTCAATGCAAATACTATATATAACTACTGTAGCATGCTGAGTTTGCTTGGCAAGCCATGAAAGACTCTTGAAAGCATTTAGAACAAAAGTTACAGCACATTTGAACAAAGTTGAAAATTAGCCTTATTTCAGTGAGAGCTGCAGAAAGAAGCAATAAAACTTCACTGAAAGTGATGATAAAATTTGCTTATATTTCAATGCAAATACTATATATAACTACTTTTGCATGTGAGTTCTGCTTGGCAAGCCATGAAGACTCTTGAAAGCCATTAGAACAAAGTTACAGCAATTTGAACAAAGTTGAAAATTAGCCTTATTTCAGTGAGAGCTGCAGAAAGAAGCAATAAACTTCACTGAAAGCTGATGATAAAATTTGCTTAATATTTCAATGCAATTACTTATATAACTACTGTAGCATGCTGAGTTCTGCTTGGCAAGCCATGAAAGACTCTTGAAAGCCATTTAGAACAAAAGTTACAGCACATTTGAACAAAGTTGAAAATTAGCCTTATTTCAGTGAGAGCTGCAGAAAGAAGCAATAAAACTTCACTGAAAGTGATGATAAAATTTGCTTAATATTTCAATGCAAATACTATATATAACTCTGTAGCATGCTGAGTTCTGCTTGGCAAGCCATGAAAGACTCTTGAAAGCCATTTAGAACAAAAGTTACAGCACATTTGAACAAAGTTGAAAATTAGCCTTATTTCAGTGAGAGCTGAGAAAGAAGCAATAAAACTTCACTGAAAGCTGATGATAAATTTGCTTAATATTTCAATGCAAATACTATATATAACTACTGTTGATGCTGAGTTTGCTTGGCAAGCATGAAAGACTCTTGAAAGCCATTTAGAACAAAAAGTTACAGCACATTTGAACAAAGTTGAAAATTAGCCTTATTTCAGTGAGAGCTGCAGAAAGAAGCAATAAAACTTCACTGAAAGCTGATGATAAAATTTGCTTAATATTTCAATGCAAATACTATATAATAACTACTGTAGGCATGCTGAGTTCTGCTTGGCAAGCCATGAAAGACTCTTGAAAGCCATTTTGAACAAAAGTTACAGCACATTTGAACAAAGTTGAAAATTAGCCTTATTTCAGTGAGAGCTGACAGAAAGAAGCAATAAAACTTCACTGAAAGCTGATGATAAAATTGCTTATATATTTCAATGCAAATACTATTATATAACTACTGTAGCATGCTGAGTTCTGCTTGGCAAGCCATGAAAGACTCTTGAAAGCCATTTAGAACAAAAGTTACAGCACATTTGAACAAAGTTGAAAATTAGCCTTATTTCAGTGAGAGCTGCAGAAAGAAGCAATAAACTTCACTGAAAGCTGATGATAAAATTTGCTTAATATTTCAATGCAAATACTATATATAACTACTGTAGCATGCTGAGTTCTGCTTGGCAAGCCATGAAAGACTCTTGAAAGCCATTTAGAACAAAAGTTACAGCACATTTGAACAAAGTTGAAAATTAGCCTTATTTCAGTGAGAGCTGCAGAAAGAAGCAATAAAACTTCACTGAAAGCTGATGATAAAATTTGCTTAATATTTCAATGCAAATACTATATATAACTACTGTAGCATGCTGAGTTCTGCTTGGCAAGCCATGAAAGACTCTTGAAAGCCATTTAGAACAAAAGTTACAGCACATTTGAACAATAGTTGAAAATTAGCCTTATTTCCCCCCCCCCCCCCCCCCCCCCCCCCCCCCCCCCCCCCCAAAGTTGAAATTAGCCTTATTTCAGTGAGAGCTGCAGAAAGAAGCAATAAAACTTCACTGAAAGCTGATGATAAATTTGCTTAATATTTCAATGCAAATTACTATATATAACTACTGTAGCATGCTGAGTTCTGCTTGGCAAGCCATGAAAGACTCTTGAAAGCCATTTAGAACAAAAGTTACAGCACATTTGAACAAAGTTGAAAATTAGCCTTTTTATGGTGCAAGTTGAAAGCTCTTATTTCAGTGAGAGCTGAGAAAACAATAAAACTTACTGAAAGTGATGATAAAATTGCTTATATTTCAATGCAAATACTTATATAAACTTAGCATGTGAAGTTCTGTTGGCAAAGCCATGAAAGATCTTGAAGCCATTTAGAACAAAAGTTACAGCTACATTTGAACAAAGTGAAATTGCCTTATTTCAGTGAAGCTGCAGAAAGAAGCAATAAAATAATTCACTGATTAGTGATGATAATTTGCTTAATATTTCAATGCAATACTATATATAAACTATGTAGCATGCTGGTTCTGTTGGCAAAGCTATTGAAAGACTCTTGAAGCCATTTAGAACAAATTACAAGCACATTTGAACAAAGCTTAAAATAGCCTTATTTCAGTTGAAGTGAGAAAGAATGCAATAAAACTTCACTGAAAGTGATGATAAAATTGCTTAATATTTCAATCAAATTATTTATAAATACTGTAGCATGCTGAGTTCTGCTTGGCAGCATGAAAGACTCTTGAAAGCCATTTAGAACAAAAGTTAGCACATTTGAACAAAGTTGAAAATTAGCCTTATTTCAGTGAGAGCTGCAGAAAGAAGCAATAAAACTTCATGAAAGTGATGATAAATTTGCTTATATTTCAATGCAATACTATATAACTATGTAGCATGCTGAGTTCTGCTTGGCAAGCCATTGAAGACTCTTGAAAGCCATTTAGAACAAAGTTACAGCACATTTGAACAAGTTGAAAATTAGCCTTATTCAGTGAGGCTGAGAAAGAAGCAATAAATTCACTGAAAGTGATGATAAAATTTGCTTAATATTTCAATGCAAATACTATTATAAACTACTGTAGCATGCTGAGTTCTGCTTGCAAGCATGAAAGACTCTTGAAAGCCATTAGAACAAAAGTTCAGACATTTGAACAAAGTTGAAAATTAGCTTATTTCAGTGAGAGCTGCAGAAAGAGCAATAAATTCACTGAAGCTGATGATAAATTTGCTTAATATTTCAATGCAATACTATAAAATACTGTATCAGTGAGTTCTGCTTGGAAGCATGAAAGACTCTTGAAAGCTTTGAACAAAAGTTACAGCACATTTGACAAAGTTGAAATTAGCTTATTTCAGTGAGAGCTGCAGAAGAAGAATAAAATTCACTGAAATGATGATAAATTTGCTTAATATTTCAATGAAATACTATTTATAATACTGTAGCATGCTGAGTTATGCTTGGAGCAAATGGAAAGACTCTTGAACATTTGAACAAAAGTTACAGCAATTGACAAAGTTGAAATTAGCTTATTTCAGTGAGAGCTTGAGAAAGAAGCAATAAAATTCACTGAAAGTGATATAAAATTTGCTTATTATTTCAATGCAAATACTATATTAACTACTGTGATGTGAGTTCTGCTTGGCAAGCCATGAAAGACTCTTGAAAGCCATTTAGAACAAAAGTTACAGCACATTTGAACAAAGTTGAAAATTTGCCTTATTTCAGTGAGAGCTGCAGAAAGAAGCAATAAACTTCACTGAAAGTGATGATAAAATTTGCTTAATATTTCAATGCAAATACTATATATAATACTGTAGCATGTGAGTTCTGCTTGGCAAGCCATGAAAGACTCTTGAAAGCCATTTAGAACAAAAGTTACAGCACATTTGAACAAAGTTGAAAATTAGCCTTATTTCAGTGAGAGCTGCAGAAAGAAGCAATAAAACTTCACTGAAAGCTGATGATAAAATTTGCTTAATATTTCAATGCAAATATATATTATAACTACTGTAGCATGCTGAGTCTGCTTGGCAAGCCATGAAAGACTCTTGAAAGCCATTTAGAACAAAAGTTACAGACATTTGAACAAAGTTGAAATTTGCCTTATTTCAGTGAGAGCTGAGAAAGAAGCAATAAAACTTCACTGAAAGCTGATGATAAAATTTGCTTAATATTTCAATGCAAATACTATATATATTGTTAGCATGTGAGTTCTGTTGGAAGCATGAAAGACTTTGAAAGCCATTTAGAACAAAAGTTACAGCAATTTGAACAAAGTTGAAAATTAGCCTTATTTCAGTGAGAGCTGCAGAAAGAAGCAATAAAACTTCACTGAAGTGATGATAAAATTTGCTTAATATTTCAATGCAAATACTATATATATAACTATGTTGCAATGCTGAGTTTGCTTGGCAAGCATGAAAGACTCTTGAAGCCATTTAGAACAAAAGTTAAGCACATTTGAACAAAGTTGAAAATTAGCCTTATTTCAGTGAGAGCTGCAGAAACAAGCATGAAAGACTCTTGAAGCCTTTAGAACAAAAGTTACAGACATTTGAACAAGTTGAAATTAGCCTTATTTCAGTGAGAGCTGCAGAAAGAAGCAATAAAACTTCACTGAAAGTGATGATAAATTTGCTTAATATTTCAATGCAAATACTATATATAACTATGTAGCATGCTGAGTTCTGCTTGGAAGCCATGAAAGACTCTTGAAAGCCATTTAGAACAAAAGTTACAGCACATTTGAACAAAGTTGAAAATTAGCCTTATTTCAGTGAGGCTGCAGAAAGAAGCAATAAAACTTCACTGAAAGCTGATGATAAAATTTGTTATATTTCAATGCAAATACTATATATAACTACTGTAGCATGCTGAGTTCTGCTTGGCAAGCCATGAAAGATCTTGAAAGCCATTTGAACAAAAGTTACAGACATTTGAACAAGTTGAAAATTAGCTTATTTCAGTGAGAGCTGCAGAAAGAAGCAATAAAACTTCACTGAAGCTGATGATAAAATTTGTTAATATTTCAATGCAAATACTATATATAATACTGTAGCATGCTGAGTTCTGCTTGGCAGCCATGAAAGACTCTTGAAAGCCATTTAGAACAAAGTTACAGCACATTTGAACAAAGTTGAAAATTAGCCTTATTTCAGTGAGAGCTGCAGAAAGAAGCATAAACTTCACTGAAAGTGATGATAAAATTTGCTTAATATTTCAATGCAAATATATTTATAACTACTGTAGCATGCTGAGTTCTGCTTGGCAGCCATGAAAGACTCTTGAAAGCATTTAGAACAAAAGTTACAGCACATTTGAACAAAGTTGAAAATTAGCCTTATTTCAGTGAGAGCTGCAGAAAGAAGCAATAAAACTTCATGAAAGCTGATGATAAAATTTGCTTAATATTTCAATGCAATATATATATAATACTGTAGCATGCTGAGTTTGCTTGGCAAGCCATGAAAGACTCTTGAAAGCCATTTAGAACAAAAGTTACAGCACATTTGAACAAAGTTGAAAATTAGCCTTATTTCAGTGAGAGCTGCAGAAAGAAGCAATAAACTTCACTGAAAGCTGATGATAAAATTTGCTTAATATTTCAATGCAAATACTATATATAACTACTGTAGCATGCTGAGTTCTGCTTGGCAAGCCATGAAAGACTCTTGAAAGCATTTAGAACAAAGTTACAGCACATTTGAACAAAGTTGAAAATTAGCCTTATTTCAGTGAGAGCTGCAGAAAGAAGCAATAAAACTTCACTGAAAGCTGATGATAAAATTTGCTTAATATTTCAATGCAAATACTATATATAACTACTGTAGCATGCTGAGTTCTGCTTGGCAAGCATGAAAGACTCTTGAAGCCATTTAGAACAAAGTTACGCACATTTGAACAAGTTGAAAATAGCCTTATTTCGTGAGAGCTGCAGAAAGAAGCAATAAAACTTCACTGAAGCTGATGTAAATTGCTTAATATTCAATGCAAATAATATATAACTACTGTAGCATGCTGAGTTCTGCTTGGCAAGCCATGAAAGACTCTTGAAAGCCATTTAGAACAAAGTTACAGCACATTTGAACAAAGTGAAAATTAGCCTTTTTCAGTGAGAGCTGCAGAAAGAAGCAATAAACTTCACTGAAAGTGATGATAAAATTTGCTTAATTTTCAATGCAAATACTATTATAATACTGTAGATGCTGAGTTCTGCTTGGCAAGCATGAAAGCTCTTGAAAGCCATTTGAACAAAGTTACAGAATTTGAACAAAGTTGAATTAGCTTATTTCGTGAGGCTGCAGAAGAGCAATAAAACTTCACTGAAGTGATGATAAAATTTGCTTAATATTTCAATGCAATACTTATAATACTGTAGCATGCTGAGTTTGCTTGGCAAGCCATGAAAGATCTGAAAGCCATTTAGAACAAAGTTACAGCACATTTGAACAAAGTTGAAATTAGCCTTATTTCGTGGAGCTGCAGAAAGAAGCAATAAAACTTCACTGAAAGTGATGATAAAATTTGCTTAATATTTCAATGCAAATACTTATATAACTACTGTAGCATGCTGAGTTCTGCTTGGCAAGCATGAAAGACTCTTGAAAGCCATTTGAACAAAGTTACAGCAATTTGAACAAGTTGAAAATTGCTTATTTCAGTGAGAGTGCAGAAAGAAGCAATAAAACTTCACTGAAGTGATGATAAAATTTGCTTAATATTTCAATGCAAATCTATTATAACTACTGTAGCATGCTGAGTTCTGCTTGGAAGCCATGAAAGACTCTTGAAAGCATTTAGAACAAAGTTACAGCACATTTGAACAAGTTGAAAATTAGCCTTATTTCAGTGAGAGCTGCAGAAAGAAGCAATAAAACTTCACTGAAAGCTGATGATAAAATTTGCTTAATATTTCAATGCAATACTATATATAACTACTGTAGCATGCTGAGTTCTGCTTGGAAGCCATGAAAGACTCTTGAAAGCCATTTAGAACAAAAGTTACGTTCTGCTTGGCAAGCCATGAAAGACTCTTGAAAGCCATTTAGAACAAAAGTTACAGCACATTTGAACAAAGTTGAAATTAGCCTTATTTCAGTGAGAGCTGCAGAAAGAAGCAATAAAACTTCACTGAAAGCTGATGATAAAATTTGCTTAATATTTCAATGCAAATACTATATATAACTACTGTAGCATGCTGAGTTCTGCTTGGCAAGCCATGAAAGACTCTTGAAAGCCATTTAGAACAAAAGTTACAGCACATTTGAACAAAGTTGAAAATTAGCCTTATTTCAGTGAGAGCTGCAGAAAGAAGCAATAAAACTTCACTGAAAGCTGATGATAAAATTTGCTTAATATTTCAATGCAAATACTATATATAACTACTGTAGCATGCTGAGTTCTGCTTGGCAAGCCATGAAAGACTCTTGAAAGCCATTTAGAACAAAAGTTACAGCACATTTGAACAAAGTTGAAAATTAGCCTTATTTCAGTGAGAGCTGCAGAAAGAAGCAATAAAACTTCACTGAAAGCTGATGATAAAATTTGCTTAATATTTCAATGCAAATACTATATATAACTACTGTAGCATGCTGAGTTCTGCTTGGCAAGCCATGAAAGACTCTTGAAAGCCATTTAGAACAAAAGTTACAGCACATTTGAACAAAGTTGAAAATTAGCCTTATTTCAGTGAGAGCTGCAGAAAGAAGCAATAAAACTTCACTGAAAGCTGATGATAAAATTTGCTTAATATTTCAATGCAAATACTATATATAACTACTGTAGCATGCTGAGTTCTGCTTGGCAAGCCATGAAAGACTCTTGAAAGCCATTTAGAACAAAAGTTACAGCACATTTGAACAAAGTTGAAAATTAGCCTTATTTCAGTGAGAGCTGCAGAAAGAAGCAATAAAACTTCACTGAAAGCTGATGATAAAATTTGCTTAATATTTCAATGCAAATACTATATATAACTACTGTAGCATGCTGAGTTCTGCTTGGCAAGCCTGAAAGACTCTTGAAAGCCATTTAGAACAAAAGTTACAGCACATTTGAACAAAGTTGAAAATTAGCTTATTTCAGTGAGAGCTGCAGAAAGAAGCAATAAAACTTCACTGAAAGCTGATGATAAAATTTGCTTAATATTTCAATGCAAATACTATATATAACTACTGTAGCATGCTGAGTTCTGCTTGGCAAGCCATGAAAGACTCTTGAAAGCCATTTAGAACAAAAGTTACAGCACATTTGAACAAAGTTGAAAATTAGCCTTATTTCAGTGAGAGCTGCAGAAAGAAGCAATAAAACTTCACTGAAAGCTGATGATAAAATTTGCTTAATATTTCAATGCAAATACTATATATAACTACTGTAGCATGCTGAGTTCTGCTTGGCAAGCCATGAAAGACTCTTGAAAGCCATTTAGAACAAAAGTTACAGCACATTTGAACAAAGTTGAAATTAGCCTTATTTCAGTGAGAGCTGCAGAAAGAAGCAATAAAACTTCACTGAAAGTGATGATAAAATTTGCTTAATATTTCAATGCAAATACTATATATAACTACTGTAGCATGCTGAGTTCTGCTTGGCAAGCCATGAAAGACTCTTGAAAGCCATTTAGAACAAAAGTTACAGCACATTTGAACAAAGTTGAAAATTAGCCTTATTTCAGTGAGAGCTGCAGAAAGAAGCAATAAAACTTCACTGAAAGTGATGATAAAATTTGCTTATATTTCAATGCAAATACTATATATAACTACTGTAGCATGCTGAGTTCTGCTTGGCAAGCCATGAAAGACTCTTGAAAGCATTTAGAACAAAAGTTACAGCACATTTGAACAAAGTTGAAATTAGCCTTATTTCAGTGAGGCTGCAGAAAGAAGCAATAAAACTTCACTGAAAGCTGATGATAAAATTTGCTTAATATTTCAATGCAATATATATATAACTACTGTAGCATGCTGAGTTCTGCTTGGCAAGCCATGAAAGACTCTTGAAAGCCATTTAGAACAAAAGTTACAGCACATTTGAACAAAGTTGAAAATTAGCCTTATTTCAGTGAGAGCTGCAGAAAGAAGCATAAAACTTCACTGAAAGCTGATGATAAAATTTGCTTAATATTTCAATGCAAATACTATATTAACTACTGTAGCATGCTGAGTTCTGCTTGGCAGCCATGAAAGACTCTTGAAAAGCCATTTAGAACAAAAGTTACAGCACATTTGAACAAAGTTGAAAATTAGCCTTATTTCAGTGAGAGCTGCAGAAAGAAGCAATAAAAACTTCACTGAAAGCTGATGATAAAATTTGCTTAATATTTCAATGCAAATACTATATATAACTACTGTAGCATGCTGAGTTCTGCTGGCAAGCCATGAAAGACTCTTGAAAGCATTTAGAACAAAAGTTACAGCACATTTGAACAAAGTTGAAAATTAGCCTTATTTCAGTGAGAGCTGCAGAAAGAAGCATAAAACTTCACTGAAAGCTGATGATAAATTGCTTAAATTTCAATGCAAATACTATATATAACTATGTAGATCTGAGTTCTGCTTGGCAAGCCATGAAAGATCTGAAAGCCATTTAAACAAAAGTTAACAATTTGAACAAAGTTGAAAATTAGCTTATTTCAGTGAGACTGAAAAGAAGCAATAAAACTTCACTGAAAGCTGTGATAAAATTTGTTAATATTTCAATGCAAATACTATATATAATACTGTAGCATGCTGAGTCTGTTGGCAAGCCATGAAAGACTCTGAAAGCATTTAGACAAAGTTAAGCACATTTGAACAAAGTTGAAAATTAGCCTTATTTCAGTGAGAGTGCAGAAAGAAGCATAAAACTCATGAAACTGATGATAAACTTTGCATTAATATTTCAATGCAAATACATCATAAAACTACTGTAGCATGTAGTTCTGCTTGGCAAGCCATGAAAGACTCTTGAAAGCCATTTAGAACAAAAGTTACAGCACATTTGAACAAAGTTGAAATTAGCCTTATTTCAGTGAGAGCTGCAGAAAGAAGCAATAAAACTTCACTGAAAGCTGATGATAAAATTTGCTTAATATTTCAATGCAAATACTATATATAAACTTACTGTAGCATGTTTAGTTCTGCTTGGCAAGCCATGAAAGACTCTTGAAAGCCATTTAGAAAAAAAAGTTACAGCACATTTAAACCCAAAGTTGAAAATTAGCCTTATTTCAGTGAGAGCTGCAGAAAAAAGGGCAATAAAACTTCACTGAAAGTGATGATAAAATTTGCTTTATATTTCAATGAAAATTTACAATATTTTAATACTGTAGCATGCTGAGTTCTGCTTGGCAAGCCATGAAAGACTCTTGAAAGCCATTTAGAACAAAAGTTACAGCACATTTGAACAAAGTTGAAAAATTAGCCTTATTTCAGTGAGAGCTGCAGAAAGAACCCAAAAAAACCCTTCACTGAAAGCTGATGATAAAATTTGTTTAAAATATTTCAATGCAAATACTATATATAACTACTGTAGCATGCTGAGTTCTGCTTGGCAACCCATGAAAGATCTTGAAAGCCATTTAGAACAAGTTAAGCAATTTGAACAAAGTTAAAAATTACCCTTATTTCAGTGAGAGCTGCAGAAAAAGCAATAAAACTTCACTGAAAGCTG
>JAOPFK010000163.1:47500-50841 GCA_026122265.1 Ammodytes dubius | reverse complement strand
CATTTTTATACTTTTATTATAGTGTAGAGACAGAGTTGAAATGGGGCAGAGAGGGGGTGACATGCAGAGAACGATCGCGGGCTGGAATCAAACCCCGGGGTTTCCACTGCTGGCTGAGGCCCATGGGCGGGACGCCCTACCAACTGAGCTAAGGGCCCATGGGGGGGGGGACGCCCTACCAATGAGATAAGGGCGGCCCCATAATGTCTGAAAGTTTTTGCAAAAAAAAATTATATAAAAAACCCTCAAATTAGGCTTGACATTGGAGCGCTCACATCACACACACAACAGTCCCCCCCCCCCCCCACCTTTGAGTTTGTTCCTTCTCCCCCCCCCTCACCTTTGAGCTGGTCCACTCTCAGCAGCTTAACATTGGACCTCTTCCCCCCCCCCCTGCGCAGTAGAGGGGTCTGCAGCCACGGTCTGCAGCTTGGTGAAAGGGAAAGGCCACGCCCACACGGGTGAAGGGGGTGGCTTCATCACTGTCGCTCTGATAGGCCAGCAGTTAAAGGTCCCCTTACACTGACGCTGGTTCAGAGAGGAGCACCCCATCATGGTGAATCTGGGGAAGAGAGACGGGTTTAGGGGAGAGGGGGACAGGCAGCAGGGAGGGAGACAGGGAAAGAGGGGAGGGGGGGGAGGGAGGGAGAGGAGGGAGGGGGAGAGAGAGAGGGAAGAGGGGAGGGAGACAGGCAGGGAGACAGGGAGGGGAGAGGGGAGGGAGACAGGCAGGAGGGAGGGAGGGAAAAGAGGGAGACAGGGAGGGGGGAGGGAGGGAGAGAGAGAGCGGGGAGGGAGGGAGAGAGACAGGGGGGGGAGGGAGAGAGGGAGGGGGAGGGGGATAGACAGGGAGGGAGGGGGGAGGGAGACGGGACAGGGAGGGAGGGAGGGAGAGAGGGAGGGAGGGGGGAGGGAGGGGAAGGGAGGGAGGGGAGGAGAGGAGAAACAAACAAAAAAATGCAAGATTACATACAAAGTCAATGTACAAAGCGCCTAAAAGACCATCGTACTAGCTACCTCCTAGCTGCTCCGGGACCTTTCTACTAGCTACCTCCTAGCTGGTCCAACCAGAACCATCGTACCTGCTACACTCCTAGCTGGTCCAGACCATCGTACTAGCTACCTCCTAGCTGGTCCAGACCATCGTACTAGCTACCTCCTAGCTGGTCAGACCATCGTACTAGCTACCTCCTAGCTGCTCCAACCAGACCATCGTACTAGCTACCTCCTAGCTGCTCCAGACCATCGTACTAGCTACCTCCTAGCTGGTCCAGACCATCGTACTAGCTACCTCCTAGCTGCTCCAGACCATCGTACTAGCTACCTCCTAGCTGCTCCAACCAGACCATCGTACTAGCTACCTCCTAGCTGCTCCAGACCATCGTACTAGCTACCTCCTAGCTGGTCCAGACCATCGTACTAGCTACCTCCTAGCTGGTCCAGACCATCGTACTAGCTACCTCCTAGCTGCTCCAACCAGACCATCGTACTAGCTACCTCCTAGCTGCTCCAACCAGACCATCGTACTAGCTACCTCCTAGCTGCTCCAACCAGACCATCGTACTAGCTACCTCCTAGCTGCTCCAACCAGACCATCGTACTAGCTACCTCCTAGCTGGTCAGACCATCGTACTAGCTACCTCCTAGCTGCTCCAACCAGACCATCGTACTAGCTACCTCCTAGCTGCTCCAGACCATCGTACTAGCTACCTCCTAGCTGGTCCAGACCATCGTACTAGCTACCTCCTAGCTGCTCCAGACCATCGTACTAGCTACCTCCTAGCTGCTCCAACCAGACCATCGTACTAGCTACCTCCTAGCTGCTCCAGACCATCGTACTAGCTACCTCCTAGCTGGTCCAGACCATCGTACTAGCTACCTCCTAGCTGGTCCAGACCATCGTACTAGCTACCTCCTAGCTGCTCCAACCAGACCATCGTACTAGCTACCTCCTAGCTGCTCCAACCAGACCATCGTACTAGCTACCTCCTAGCTGCTCCAACCAGACCATCGTACTAGCTACCTCCTAGCTGCTCCAACCAGACCATCGTACTAGCTACCTCCTAGCTGCTCCAGACCATCGTACTAGCTACCTCCTAGCTGCTCCAGACCATCGTACTAGCTACCTCCTAGCTGCTCCAGACCATCGTACTAGCTACCTCCTAGCTGCTCCAACCAGACCATCGTACTAGCTACCTCCTAGCTGGTCAGACCATCGTACTAGCTACCTCCTAGCTGCTCCAACCAGACCATCGTACTAGCTACCTCCTAGCTGCTCCAGACCATCGTACTAGCTACCTCCTAGCTGGTCCAGACCATCGTACTAGCTACCTCCTAGCTGGTCCAGACCATCGTACTAGCTACCTCCTAGCTGCTCCAACCAGACCATCGTACTAGCTACCTCCTAGCTGCTCCAACCAGACCATCGTACTAGCTACCTCCTAGCTGCTCCAACCAGACCATCGTACTAGCTACCTCCTAGCTGCTCCAACCAGACCATCGTACTAGCTACCTCCTAGCTGCTCCAGACCATCGTACTAGCTACCTCCTAGCTGCTCCAGACCATCGTACTAGCTACCTCCTAGCTGGTCCAGACCATCGTACTAGCTACCTCCTAGCTGGTCCAACCAGACCATCGTACTAGCTACCTCCTAGCTGCTCCAGACCATCGTACTAGCTACCTCCTAGCTGCTCCAGACCATCGTACTCATAGACATTATAAAGGATAGACGCCGCATTGGGCGTTGAGCGCGAGAAATGCGGGCGCCATCTTGGACCGGTCACACGTTCCACTCAGTGTAGTCTGTTTGGCAGGTGGAATGAACTGTCAGCGCATGTAATTAATCATATCTCATTAAATACCAAACTGATTTTCACGCGGTTTTCTTTGCTGCAAAGATCATACATGTAGCTATGATACAGGGCACACGTTTCGACGTGTTTTTAATATTCATAGTGGGCTTAACAGTCATAGAAGATTCTGATATGATATAAGTAACCAGACGTCCGAGATCAAAACGAGGAACATCCCACGAAAAGGGGGAAAACGGAGACATTTCCAGTTTGACTAGCAATCTGATTGAAAAACCTAATGAGGTGTCAACAAAACGGGAACAGGTAGTTGTTTCTGTTTAGCCAGGGACAGGCAACCAACAATGGGGACGTCTGGTCACCTTTATGATAGCCTATGTGATGTAGGCTATGATCGGTATTTACCTTATCTCTACATACAGCGTGGTGGCCTGTCCTCGGGGGATCCAGCGTGTGCGGAGCCAGTAGGGTGTGGGGCTGTTAGGAGTACAGATCTGATACGTCCTCACACTCTGCCCCTCGTCATCCAA
>JAOPFK010000163.1:42500-45000 GCA_026122265.1 Ammodytes dubius | reverse complement strand
TCTGTCTCTCTGTCTCCCCATTTCAACTCTGTACTATCTAATAAAGCTATCTCTCTCTCTCTCCCCATTTCAACTCTGTACTATAATAAAGCTTGAAAATGCCTAAATGAGATAAAAAAGTGATTTTAACAACAAGCGTTCTCCAGAATCACACACACAAACTGACTGTCTCTCTTTTCATTTGCCCCTCGGGATAATAAAGAAACCTTGAAGCTAGACTTCTAATGACTGTAACTGAAGTAGCAGCTACTGTAGAAGAAGTTCCTCGTAGCTCCTCTAAGACTTGACTCAACTTGACACATACTGGAGACTTGCTCTGGCTTTGAATCAGATATCAAGTGTGTGTGTGTGTGTGTGTGTGTGTGTGTGTGTGTGTGTGTGTGTGTGTGTGTGTGTGTGTGTGTGTGTGTGTGTGTGTGTGTGTGTGTGTGTGTGTGTGTGTGTGGTGTGAGTGAGTGAGTGAGTGAGTGAGTGAGTGAGTGAGTGAGTGAGTGATGGTGAGTGAGGTGATGTGTGTGTGAGAGTGTGAGTGAGTGAGTGAGTGTGTGTGTGTGTGTATCAAAGGATCTCGTCTTTCTAAAGGTTTGTCTCATGTGTAAACACCTGATCTATGTTCATAGAATAAAGTGTGTGTGTCAGACGGCCCGCGGTGTGTCTTCACGTTACACACACACACACACACACACACGCACACACACAGTAACAGGCATGCAGACACACACACACACACACACACTGTAAAACACACACACACACAACCATCAGCACTGTAACAGGCACGCAGACACACACATGCAGACAGACACACACACAGACTCACACAGAAACACACACACACAGACTCACACAGACACACACATGCAAACAGACACACACACACACAGACTCACACAGAAACACAAACACACACGCTAAACTCTGCTCTAAGGTTATTAAGTGTAGAAAGACACAAACCGTACGGTGGGTGTGTCTACATTATCTTTGTTCTGTTAGTAGGTCTCACACACACACACACACACACACACACACACACACACACACACACACACACACACACACACACACACACACACACACACACACACACACACACACACACACACACACACACACACACACACACACACACACACACACACACACAGTGAAGTCATACTGTGTTTCAAAGATTAATGTATTTTTTCATTCTCCCTGGTATCTCAGGAATGTTGTTTCATCTGTCTGCTCAGAGCTAACCTGCTTCATTCTGCTACATTGATGTAGTAATAAAAACGTGTGTGTTGTGTGTGTCTGTCTGTCTGCCTGTCTCTCTCTCTCTGCCTGTCTCTCTCTCTCTCTCTGCCCGTCTGTCTGTCTGTCTCTCTCTCTCTCTCTCTGCCTGTCTGTCTCTCTCTCTGCCTGTCTGTCTCTCTCTCTGCCTGTCTGTCTCTCTCTCTGCCTGTCTGTCTCTCTCTCTGCCTGTCTGTCTCTCTCTCTGCCAGTCTGTCTCTCTCTCTGCCTGTCTGTCTCTCTCTCTCTGTCTGCCTCTTCTTGGCTGTTTTCCTCTGTCGTATGTCTGTTGTGCTTGTGTTGTGTGAACATAATTCTCTTTTTGTCTATTTATCCTCCACAACATGTCTTCTTTCATACTAGTATTTATCAAAGGTCCAACATGTACATTCAATACTCTGAAGCAAATATCTCAACTTCTAAAGCACTTACATCAACTAAACTTTCCATAATCATTCTCAGCACTATTCTGAAGGTTATTACAGAAGGATTTGTTCATATGTTGTTCACTGTCTGATTTATGAGACATGTTCTTCTTAAAAACATGATGAAAATGCATTTTTAAGACCTGTACATAGTATTTCATATTTCATTTCATTTGATATAGCCTATAAGTTAAATATGTTGCCCTATTCACCTGCATACCTCTGTGTGTGTGTGTGTGTGTGTGTGTGTGTGTGTGTGTGTGTGTGTGTGTGTGTGTGTGTGTGTTGTGTGTGTGTGTGCGTGCGTGTGTGTCTGTCTGTGTGTGTGTATATATTAATTACTAATCAGTCCTTACCTTCGTCTGCTCCACAGGACCAGCTGAGCAGCGCTAGAAGCAGAAGCCTTAACCCGCATGAAGACGCCTCCATCCCCGCTACACACACTCTCTCGATCACCCCCTCCTATGGATCACTGACGTCACTCCCGATCACTCCTATAGATCAATGATTAGTGACGTCAGCTGGGCTCGCTCTCACACGGCCGCGCGCGCCTCATCGGAGCCAAAGATCCACAAACAACCAGAAGGAACAAAAATCCAAAATCCAAACTTTTTTTTTTAATCTCCAGAATAAATCCAGAGAGAGGGAGGGAGAGAGAGAGAGAAGGGGGAGAGAGAGAGAGAGAGAGAGAGAGAGAGAGAGAGAGAGAGAGAGAGAGAGAGAGAGAGAGAGAGAGGGGGATTCACTCATTCACATGGATGGGACGCTCTCCAAGATGGATGCCCCGAGAAAAGTTTAAAAAGAAG
>JAOPFK010000163.1:25000-37500 GCA_026122265.1 Ammodytes dubius | reverse complement strand
TCCTTAGAAAGGGTCTCATATATGTCCATATTTCTCCATACTTTGGACCAAGGCCTTGTCACCGCCATTTTGGAAGCTGCAGAATCATAATCCACACCAGTGGTTCCCAACCTGTTTTGTTTTGGTTACCCCTTGAGCTGGTTGCCGTGCCAACAGTACCCCAGACCAATGTGGAATGATTCACCTGTACAGATGTTCTTACGGTGTATTAAAACATTTGTAATTGTATCTCATCAAACTGCTCATCAAATCATTTGTACAACTTTTTTTTTTTTTCTTTTTTTTAACCTTTATTTCTACAGGTGCGCACTGGATTGTGGGTCAGAATCGCCCAAATAGGATGCAGTTTTCAACACATAACAATCTTGGCCAGATGAAGTGGGACAATCCGGGTACTTCTAACCATACTAAATCTGGCCACAAGAATCGGGACATACTAAATCTTTTTTCTACATACTATATAGTAGAAAGTATGCGATTCGGAACTCAGGGATAGTTTTAGTATTATTGATGTTGTGCCTGTTGACGCAATATTTATGCTCATAACATATTCTGGTGTCAATAGTTCGTACATACTCTTGTTATTTCCAGTGTTTCCATTGTGCATATTGTAGTATAGCGTTCATATTTATCTATATCTTGTTTACTATATCTATTGTTAGGCAAAACATTGTGGCATAAATCACATTCTTTCACACTTACATACTTTTCTATCTCTATTCTGAATCGCAGAAACTGAAGCAAACCAAATGTTTTTCTGATTATGAATAAACTTCAGCAACATATTAAAAAACCTGCTGATGATCCAGAGAAGACTCTGAGCAAACTGAGTTCATTTCATTTTATTAACAATTTACAGAAAGAAATCAAGTAATGATCATAATGTGTTCGATCGCTACAAATATGAGTTAAAATACAACATGAACAGATTTATTTCAGATCAACACATCGTCTGTCATATTTGACTCGTCCTTCCAAAGCCTGTAAATACACATCAAGAAAACCAGAGTATATTCATCCAATCAAAATACATTTGTACTTTCAGGGGGCGCCCTTAGCTCAGTTGGTCGTTCTCTGCATGTCACTCCCCTCTCTGCCCCATTTCAACTCTGTCTCTACACTATCAATAAAGCATACAAATGCCCCAAAATATATCTTAAAAAAAAAGGACATTTGTACTCTCTGTCTGAGTTCAGTTCTGTAAATTAATTTTTACAAACAAATTAACATAAACTGAAAAACACTAAAGAAAATTAAATATCTTGGTAAATCAACTGTTATCTACAATCTGCACACTGCAGTAACTCAATTATTATTAGTATTATTAATATACCATATTATATTTACTATTAAACTACAAATCAGCAGTACAACAGACAGAGGGCGCTGTTTACAAAGGAATGTCATCAACATCACACTAGCAGAACTGTAAAGAAAAACCTTTTATGATATTATGATGTTTAAAAATGTGATCCACACATCTGTCAATCCCCTACATCTTCATCACAGCTTCTATAACTACCTGAGAAAGTGATTTATATGACAGAGCCAAATGTCAGCCATGTTCCTGTGAAAAGACAAAGAATATCACTGTGTGCTATACAGTGCTGCTGAAAGTATGTGAACCCCTTGAGCCTTTTGGAAGGTTATTCAGTTTAACCATTATTAATTCATTTTGATCAATACTAGCATTTGATATATTAAATAACAGGTGTGTGTTTGTCAATTCAAAACAACTTCTTTCCGGAAATCAATTGTTAAAACAAACAAAACAATAATCATTTTGCACCTTTTGCATGTGATTTCCAGAAAAGAAAAATGTTGAATTGATAAACAGACATCTGTTATTTCATATACAAATACTGGTATTGATACAAATGAATTAATAATGGTTGAACTAAATATAATTCCAAA
This sequence comes from Ammodytes dubius, assembly GCA_026122265.1. Classification (NCBI taxonomy): domain Eukaryota; kingdom Metazoa; phylum Chordata; class Actinopteri; order Uranoscopiformes; family Ammodytidae; genus Ammodytes; species Ammodytes dubius. Next base: position 35,586 of record JAOPFK010000163.1, on the reverse strand, counting down.
ATGCTCAAGGGGTTCACATTATTTCAAGCAGCACTGTATATTCAGAGAGAACAAAAGACCAAGCCTCCTAAAATGAAAATACATATTGTCCTATCTAATCAATACAACATGCATTGAATCAAACAAAATGTAATACAATGGTGATAGAGATTGATAGATTGTAAAAGAGTTTACCAAATAGAACAACAAATGTAGTAAGTTTAGTTAATGAACTAAGGAAACTTAATCTGAATACTTCTGAATAAAAGTTAAAATAAAAATCGCACTCGTGCAGAAAATCTAAAACCATTGTAGGCTATATCTGTCTGCAACAGATTTTCATTCTTTCTTTGACATCGATAGTTTAATTACATTGATAACTATCTTAAAGTTACTCAGAATAAAAGGTATACACAGTGACACTATTTCAGGATTGAGTAAGGGACATATATTTACAAATGATATACATAATAATTATACACATCATAATTTAAAAAAGATAAATGATTCTTTTGACTTCCTCCGCCTGTTGTTTTTAAAGAATGATAATCCTGACTTGGCTTCTTCATCCATTTGTCTTTTCATCTCTCTTAGTTTCTGGACCTTCTCTGTGTCTCCTTTCTCCGTCATCTTCTCAATCAGGAAGTCCAGGTGGACGTGAGTGGACAGGGCATTAGCATTCAGGCCGATCTGCTCCAGTTTGAGAACATGCTCATAACACTCATCCAGCGACCGATCTTTGTCTTTCTTAAGTTTTTCCCTTTCCTTCTCAAGTCCTACCAGAAGGCTTGCTGTCTTCGAACGGCCTGCTGGAACCTGGTAATACTCTTGTATGGTCTTTTGAACTTTTCTTGTCTTGGCCACATACTTCCAGTCTTCTTTCACATGAGCTGACACGGGACACTTCCTGGTGCATGAAGTACAGCGACCATCTTTCATGACCTCACACCATGAAGGACTCCAGGCCATTGTGCATCCAGGATGGTGACAGTTCTCCTGACATATTGTGCAGCAGACAGCTTTAGTATCCCAAAATGCACTGATTTGTTCTCGGTCTTTGTAGACCTCATCGACTTTTATCTTGAAGTCTTCATTGCTCTTCATCTCTTCTTCATGTTTCTTCAGCTCTTCCTCAGTATGTTGGATTTCTTTCTGTTTTAATTCTATCAGCTCAACTCTCTCTTGCAGGTTTTGGATGCAGGCTGTCAGGCTGATCCGTGTCTTCAACACTGTAAGGGTTTTCATCAGCTTCTGAGGTTCAGTTCCTCTCAGGAACTCAGTGAATTCACCCATCTGTTCCTTTGTTAAGTCCCATGCATGTTTTAAACCTCTCATGTTTTTCTTTGTTCTCTGTGTGCTCTCGTGGTTGTTAAAGAGGAAATGAAGAGGCTCGCCTTCGTCATCTCTGGCACATTTAATGTTTGCATCTTTTAGAGCTTGTAGAACATTTTTAGGTGTGACACCGTCTGAGTGTGTGATGAGGGAAACGATGTTCTTCTCAATGTCTTTTCCAAACAGAGACAGCGCTGAATCTAAGATGTACCTCATTCTGTCACTCAGTTGATTCTCAGTCGATTTCAGCACCAGACCCACTACGTTAATCTCCTGAACTCCTTCATCTGAGCGGAACAAGTCCAGTAATCTCTCACTGATTCTGGCATCTTGTTCGATGCCTCTGGTGTCTCCGAATCCAGGAGTATCGATGATGGTCAGAGAGTAGGGCAGAGTTTTACCTTCTAAACCAAAGATCTCGTACACGATCACATCTGATGTCTGACTTTTTGACTGACTTCTCTTCTCGTCTTCTACGATCTTAAACCAGACATTGTCCTCCCACTCCACTCCGATGGCGTAGTTGACCAGAGCGTTGATCAGAGCAGATTTTCCTGTTCCTGTTTCACCCACAAGCAAGATGGTTTTGTTTGTTTTGTTTAGATCTTTTTTACCAAGAGTCAGTCTCTTCAGAGTTCCAATGTTCTCTTCTTCTGGCTTCAGCTGGTAGAGAGCAGGAGATCCAGACTGGATCAGAACTTTGGAGGTCATGTTCTCAAATATCCTAAAAAACAAGCAGATCATTTAGAAATTAAGATTTATGTATAGATGTTACCCTTTCCTCTTTGTACAACATGTTATTTTCTGTTGTTAAAACTATAACAAATTAAATGTATAACAAAACAAAAACTTACTAAAAGGAACCTCAAAACATCTAGATTCTGGTTTTAGATACTTAGGCGTTGTGATCCCTCCCTCCACCTCACACCTATATGAGGAATATACTATGGAGAGCTAATAATGGAGATAAAGGCAGATGTCCTCAAGTGGGAAATTCACCCCTATCACTAGTTGGGAGAATTGAAACAGTGCAAATTATTATCCTGCCAAGAAGGTTTTTCTATTTAACTCGTTGCCGGTGAAAGTCCCCATGGCAGCCTCTGGTACTCTGGATAAATAGATATCAAGATTTGTTTGGCAAAATAAAAAAGCCAGAGTCAGACTCAAAACTTTGCTATTACCAAAACAAAAAGGGGCCTGAACCTACATGAAATACTACTGGGCAGCACAGTTCAGAACCCTGTTGTGGGAAAATGCTCTCCTTAATGGTAGATATCCTTAATGGTCATAAATTAACCGGCAGTCCTACCTGGAGGGAATTTGAGTGGAAAACTAAAATAAGAAAACGTTTGGACATGTATTACAGGCTGCTCGTTGACTTTATTCCCCCTTTGGTTAGCCTCGCTCTGCCCGTCTACCTACTTCCGCCCAAATTTGATTTTCCCTTCTGTACAAATGAAATGAAGTACGATGGTCTGGTAGGACCAGGATACCCTTTGGTATCATGAACAAAATAAAAACATTTAATAATGTGTTTTTTTTTAACTATTTCAATATTGTGCAACTTATCACAGACTACATTGTGTCAAAGTTTTACAAGGACATTTTAACATTTTATATTTTCAAAATAATGTCTCAAAATAACATCAGCTGTGTTGTAGGTTAAAACTGATCGGTATGATTTTATAAGTAAAGGAAGTAGGGGAGAACGGGATAATCTGACACACTTTTTACATTTGCTCCCCTCTAAGCGAGCTAAAATGATTCATCACTCAAATTTACACTTTTCCCATTAATTCAGGATGTTTCCTAGAAATGGGCATTAGCAGAATTTATTCAAGACAAAGGGCAGTGAAAATATGATTGTTTAAAAAAAAGTTGTCATGTGTCTCACTTTACCCCAGCTGTGGGGTAAACTGAACCACTTGTTTTTCCACTCTGAAACTACCATAACAGCACTAATTGTAACAGTTAGAATCCTGACAGCTAGCTTGAAAACCAAATATTCCAAAACTAATGTCGGACTAGTAACAGAATCATGGGGTTTGGTCAAAAAAAATTCTAAACACTTGAAAGTAACTCTGATCAAATACAACATATTATTCATATTCAATAATTAACATTCAAATGACAGATATAACTAGTTAGATTAGAACACAGTCTGGGGGTCAGAACAAAGAACAATCAGAACCAGCTAGAACAGCCTGGGACTCAGAACACAGGACTAGACCCAACTGTCATTTTCCATCTTTTGAGTATTTTTTTCTGCATTTGTTTTATTGGGATCATTCATTGAATAAAGAAATATTTCTTAGAGTCTATTGGTGTTAAAGGTCACTCTCCTGTCCCCCACATACATACGTGCCAAACCATGCCCTTGCTGACACCCCTTCAACCATCAACCCCCACCTCCAGCCCACATTGTCTTTTGTCCTATTCAAACTAGTCTCCTTGCTACCTCAAATATAATGGATTCATTAAAAGAGGGCACAGACTCTCTTTACCCCACAGCATTTGTCTCACTTTACCCCACTGCCACAATTTGAGAGAAAAAATACCTCTCTCAGCAATTCAGGCTAATCTTCAGTTATCAGCATCACATGGTTTCATATGTTGGTAGTTCATCATCATATATGATAAAAGTTTTTCTACCTGAATCAATTTGCTTTGGCACAACAATCGATTAAGTTGACTGCAAGAAAATGTACTTTTACATGCAAAAAAAAATTTTTTGTGAAAAAAACATGCTTACAACATCACCATGAGGTCCTCTCTTTCAGGGCCAAGGGGAAATGAGAGGGGCTTGAAAACATATATCTCAAATGACCAAAAATGTGTTCCATTGCCTAGATACAGGGGGTGTCTCACATTACCCGATGGCTCACATTCCGCCGTTCTCCCCTATATATGTGTTGTGTTGTGTTGTGTTGTGTTGTGTTGTGTTGTGTTGTGTTGTGTTGTGTTGTGTTGTGTTGTGTTGTGTTGTGTTGTGTGTGTTTATGTATGCTGGCTGCTGTAACACCTAAATGTCCCTGCTGGGATGAATAAAGTTTATATTATCTTATTATTTTATTAACAAAATAAAAACATTTAATAATGTTTTAGTTTTTTTAAACTATTGCAATATTGTGCTACTTATCACAGACTACATTGTGTCAAAGACATTTTAACATGTGGTTTTCAATGTTAAAATGTCTTTGACATATAAACCCTAGTGTGCTGCACTTGGCATAAATGGAACTGAGCTACTGGGGTGCTCCAGAAACACATTTTTATTATTTTTAACTTATTATCATAATTATTATACTTTCTTAGGTTCGACAGTTGAAGATGAACAGAGTGGGAATGGGGAGAGAGTGGAATGACAATGGCCCGACTGGATTATGGTTTACAGCTTATGAAAACCCCAAATTCAAAATATCAGAAAGTTAGAATATTACATGAAATCAATAAAAAAAGGATTTTAAGAGAAATGCCGGCCCTCTAGAAAGTATAACCATACATGTTTTTAATCCCGGTAAAGTTTTTTTTTTTTTAAACCTTGATTGATATGCAAATTATTTTTATAGCAGCGTCGGGAAAAATATAGCAGCGGCTGCTGTGTGACCCTGGGGGAAACACTGTTTTGAGATGCTGGATTTTTGATTTTCATGAGAATCCTGAAAAGTCACACAAAAAATGCCTGAAATATATCAGTATATGTCCAATACATCTAGAATATATGGAACTCACATTTTCAATTAAATAAAAAAAAAATATCTTTTCTATGATATTCTAATAATATGAGTTTCACCTGTATATGATGATCCCTTAACATATAATGGTGAATCATCAGCAGTTGTACTGTAAAGCATTTCAATAATAAAACCATGAAATACTCACGAGGATGCCATGGTAACGGCTTCACAGGAGCTGGAGGAGAAGTGGAATCAACTTAATCCAAAAAGGTTCATTTAGTCTGACGGGATGAATTCACTTGTTCTTGTGTACAGACTATTACCGTGTAGTCCCCTGACGTGTTTCGACTGAATGATCCTATGGAGAGGAGGCTGGTGTGTGTGTGTGTGGGCGTGTGGGCGTGTGTCTGTGTGTGTGTGTGTGTGTGTGTGGTGTGTGTGTGTGTGTGTGTGTGTGTGTGTGTGTGTGGGCGTGTGGGGTGTGTCTGTGTGTGTGTGTGGTGTGTGTGGTGTGTGTGTGGGCGTGCGTGTGTGTGTGTGTGGTGTGTGTGTGTGTGTGTGTGCGTGCGTTTGTGGGGGGAGCTCTAATGTCACATGATTTGACAGACAGTCTGAGCTGCCCATAATGTTTCTCTGCTGTATTCTTAACTAGATTGTTGTTTGAAGTGAAGATGATTGATATCAACATATCAGCATTACTATTCCCAAATGTCTATGAAGATATATATATATATATATATATATATATATATATATATATATATATATATATATATATATATTAAAATAAATTTCTCTAAAGTTATTTTGACTTTTTTACAGTAAATCCAACTAACAAGAGTATTCTATGCTTCACATAATTTTACATAATGTAAATATTGCATTTACATATTATCATATTCTTAATATTCTATACATACTGTACGTATATAGTAGTTTAGTATCCTATTTCACTATAGTTATTATTTTTATTGTTATTTCCACTTCTATTTCCTCTACATTTAATTTTGCATTTTAAATTTACTTTATATCTATATGGTGCCCCTTATCTCTACAATCTTAAAGGCCTACTTCACCGGTGGGAATATGAAGGTGTATTGAATTCTGAGATCCTATGTAGTATAAATGTGCAAAAAAAAAAAAAAATGGTTCATCCTAGCCTGAGAAAAGGCAGAAAGTAATTTTTTTTTAACCCTATATTTCTCTTTCTGTGATGTCACGAGAAAGAGAAATATCGGGTTAAAAAAAACACTCTTTCTGCCTTTTCTCAGGCTAGGATGAACCATTTTTTTTTTTTTTTTGCACATTTATACTACATAGGATCTCAGAATTCAATACACCTTCATATTCCCACCGGTGAAGTAGGCCTTTAATCTGCACTGTGTCCTTGCACTATAACTTGAAATCTCGACGAATCAAAATAAAACAGTTTAAGCTGTAAAGTTAATTGGACGTAGATACTGCTGTTACCTTTACACAGGACAATCTGATTACAATACATGTTTAACTTTTTAATTTCACACTGTAGTTAACTTAAAGGTTGAGTAAGCGGAATGGTTCTTTTAGCTAACTTCCTGTCAGTTACTGCAGTTAGCAGTCCCCTCGCTCGTCCCTACGTCACCACATTAATGCATTGCGGTTTTCAAGCATTATCTAGCATCATCTCGGATCCATAAGTGTGATAAAACATGATAAAAACCATCAAAACAGACATTGGGAAGGAGTTTTACCTGTTCTGCCATTGTAGGCGCATACACATTTACTCATCTGTTGCTCTGGCGTGCACCGGCAGTGAGACCATGGAGTGTGTATATTTTATATGAGTGAGACGAGTGTCGGTTTGTAGCGTTCTTTCTCCTGATTGAATATAAAATCGGGATACTACAACATTTTAATTGGGCTATTACTGCAAACCAAAATGACTTGGAGACCTGTGATATGACGTCCGCACTCTGTTGAAGTGATTGCTGTAGGAATATGGAGAGATATAACACATATATTAACACAAATAAACCGCTTACTCTATCTTTAACTGAAGAACCTAAAACTAGTAAATAGGCCTACATCCAGCCTGTAAATAAAGAAGAAAAACATCAAATTATTGTTGTTTCATATGGTTTTAATATGTAGCCCTATGACAATGCCACGTTATGTGGCTTGTAGCCTCCGATGTGAAACATCACTTTTACTGTACTTTTGCAGCTGGACGTGTATCAGCTGGGTGTGAGTTTGGCGCGGCTCAGCTCCAAACTGACACGGGGACAGTATTGACGGTCCCGTACATGGGAAGCAAAATAAAAACACACACTTCTTGCGCAGCGTGAACCTGTTGTCACTGTGCGAGAGACACTCCCCTCTCCTTCATCTGATCGCTGAACACATTCAGCATTTTTACGCGTCTCTATCAAATGTAATATATTGTTCTGGGCTCCCGGTCAAACCACAACTAATCTTCCCAACAAAGGCAACACTTTCCCATAATGTGAAGCTGACGGCAAATTACTAAAAAAGAAAAGAAAGAAAAGGCGCAGTGCTTCCTGCATTTGCTTCTAACATTCAACCTACTCCAGGTGGATGAAAGTGGTGTTTAGAGGTTGGAGGTCACTGCACCTGTTGGCTCTGGAGATGGACTGGAGGAGGTCCAATATGCCAGTAATCAGAACAATATACTTAAAGTATAAAAGGTTAAAGGGACTGTTGTACTATTATATATTAGATTATTATTACTCATACAATAATGTTGAAGCAGGTTTATAGCTGGAAATAAACTGCAAATACATTTAATGTTCTCTGTGGAGTTAACTATTTATATTTTGATTAGATTGTTTGCTGAATTGTAAAACTATCTAAATCTAGACGTAGCGGAGTAAACCAGTAGAATATTTCCACTGAATTGCAGTAGAAGTAGAAAGTAGCATGAGAAGAAAAGATTCAAGTAAAGTACAAGTGCCTAAAAGTTGTAGTACAGTTAAGTACAGGATGACACGTGGACTTGGTGCACTTATAACACAGGTACAGGTTACATGATCAGTGTATCTGACCTATGTATGGAACACGCAGTACCTGTTGTAATAATCATATCACAGACTCAATAAAGCAATAAAAGATCAGGAAACCTGCAGGTTGGCTGAACTTGATGAACCTGCAGCAACTTTATGACGCGAGAAATGTAACGTTTTCAAAGTCTCATATTCACCCTGTCTGATCAGCTTCTTGTCCTCTGTCTGCCTGTCTGCCTGTCTGCCTGCCTGCCTGCCTGCCTGTCTGTCTGTCTGTCTGTCTGTTAGACAGACTTCACAGCTTGCAAATAACACAGAAGCCACGTTTATTTCCACTGGTTATGAAAACCGGAAGAAGTGCTGTGTAAGGTTTGCATTACATGCTCAATCAGAATGTCACAAGAGCCATAACAACACTGATCTATGAGAGTAGATCAGTGGATGTGCAACTGTCTAGAGCAGGGGTGTCAAACTCATTTTGGTTCGAGGGCCACATACAGCCTCTCTGATCTCAAGTGGGCCGGACCAGTAAAATAATGGCAAAATAACGTAAATATGTCAAATCCAAATCTTTAGCTTTGTTTTTCAGTTATATGCTTTATAACTCAGCCTACATAACCTACATTATCACGGATCACAAGGGATCTCTGTACCCCCCAGGAAATGTCTTATAGGCCTTTCACACCAAAATGAACCAAGAGTCAGTTCCAGGCTAGTGTTGGGGTCAGTTCAAAACTGGTTACAGCCTTATCCCAGTTATGAACCTGTTGGTTTCACATCGACCGGAGACAGCCATGGAGCCAAGAGAGAGCAACGTCATGACGTCACTGTAAACGTGTGTGTACGTCGCCCGACGCCGCTGCTCTTGTGGCTAACGCTAAAGCTACCGCTAGCTTTAAGCACAACAACAGCGGCGAATACGTCTTATTTTTACACGTGTTAGCTCTCGCTTTGCTTTCTTAACCAAACCGGACCCATACAGCGTATTCTCGCCGGTCAATTTGATCGCTACGTTCGGTAATTATGTTATGTTTACGTCTCGTAGTAGCGGTGTTTTTAAACATGGCGGGCATGAGGTTTTAGTTGGTCTGGTTGGTCAGGATAATCCCTCCCCCGGCCGCTGGCACAAGCGGTTCTTCTCAAACCCTGCTCAGTCCTGGGGTTTGAGTTGAACCGGTTTTTACGGCCCGGAGCAGGCTTTCTGGAGGTGTGAAACCAAAACACTGGCTCTAACTCCGAACTAGCGCCGATTTTGCGGCGGTATGAAAGGCCTACTAGTAAAGGTTGCTGCTGGCCATGGGAATAGGAGGTGCGGCGCCGCAGCAAAAATTTTGGGGGTATTTTGCTCAAAGATGCCAATACGGACTAATTAAATAAACAACTGTTTATTTGAATACACAAATACAACAGGCACTGACCTAACAGTTGTCCAATTTTGTTTACTATATGTACAGGGACACATTTTGTGCAAACATGCAGACAGTACAAAATACAATTAAATAAAAGTGCAACTTCTACTGTTTTGATTTATTTTTAAATACAGAGGTTATTTGTTGTTTTGGAATACGTTTTTCCCAATTTAATTTAATTTTAATTTAACTTACTTTTTTTTTTTTAAATGCTCAGAAATGTGTGCTCTACAAGTCGCGGCCGGATGTTTGACACCACTGCCTTAGACACTTGACACAATCAATCATCAATATTAGCATGCTATTTAGCCACATATATTGGCCTATTTACAGCCCTCAGAAAACTGACAGCTCTTCTTAGATGCAAGTGCAAGTTCATCAATTCATGGCTTAAAATCCTGAGCTGTGGAACTTTCAGCAGACATTCCCAGCTGTAAGCCACGTAAGTTTCCTAACAGTTGGGAGCGTATGCGACGTGCGGATATGGCACAGGCTCCATGAAGAAGGATTTTTTTTTTTTTTTTCAGAATTGATTTAAATCGGCCGAATTGATTCGCGGGCCAGATCAAAACGTGTCGCGACACAATGTGGTCTAGTGTGTCATCACAGCAAGAGGAGGCACCAAGCTGTCTGTTAAAAATGACTCATGCTGTGCAGTTCTTGGCAAGGCAGAGTTTAGCTCTAAGAAGTTTCTGTGACCACAGGAGAAAACCTTGTAAAGGTTATTCTGGATGAATGTGTCACTCACTGGGTTGAGAGGGCAGGCCTATGATGGTGCTGCTAACATGGCAGGAATATATTCAGGAGCCATTATCAAGAAGCACCAACCTCTTGCTCCGTGTGTACATTGTGGGGCCCATTGTGTGATCCTAATCATACAACATTATGCTCAGCCTCTCCACTTGACTGTGACTCTTTGCAGTGAGCTCATGAATTAGGAGTTTGTGTTTGGCCATTCGATTAAACTGAAATCCATTTTCCAGGATATTGTAAAAGATAATAAATAATAAACACGTTGTATATGGTTTCGTTTACATATGAACCGTCAGCAGTATGAGTTTAACTGCTCAAACTTTATATTGCTGAAGATAAGATAAGATGTTCTGTTTCTCCCTCCTATTACTTTGAAGAACAACAAGGTCAGAGACAGAGGTGGCTTTGACACACACACACACACACACACACACACA
>JAOPFK010000163.1:7500-15000 GCA_026122265.1 Ammodytes dubius | reverse complement strand
AAGTGTGTCAAAATCGGCCAAGCCTTCTCCCAACCCCCGGTACTCACCCCGGTGCTGACTTCTTGGCCCATCCATTCGGGAACCAAGTCATTTCTAGAGGAAAGTTTCTGCGCAAAGTCTGGCATCATCGAAGCTGCCGCCATCTTGTCAATGTGTGTATTAACTGAACTGAGCATGCGCGGAGATGGGAGTTCTTCTTCTTGTTTTTTTAATGGTGATTTTCCAACTGACGGAGCATTACCGCCACCTAGTGTAATGATATAGATTAAAAAAATACTATGTCCAGGTCGTAAAAATGCATTTTCATCATGTTTTTATGAAGAAAATGCCTCATAAATCAGACAGTGAACAACATCTGAACAAATCCTTCTGTAATAACCCTCAGAATAGTGCTGAGAATGATTATGGAAAGTTTAGTTGATGTAAGTGCTTTAGAAGTTGAGATTTATGGTTCAGAGTATTGAAAAAGTTAAGATAATGTCCGTTAAAGATGGTTGTATAGGGGGCGCCTTTAGCTCAGTTGGTAAGGTGTCCCCCTCCCGGGCCGAGCCCAGCAGCAGACCCGGGTTCGATTCCCACCCGCGGTCGTTCTCTGCATGTCACTCCCCTCTCTGCCCCATTTCACCTCTGTCTCTCTGCACTGTCAATAAAGCATAAAAATGCCAAAAAATATCTTTAAAAGAAAAATAATAAAAGATGGTTGTATAGGAGAAATATACAGACGTAAACAGACAAGGTTTAGTCAAATAAACACCTGAATGTACATGTTGGACCTTTGATTTATACTAGTATGAAAGAAGACATGTTATGGAAGATAAATAGACAAACATCTATAAACTGACCAATGATGGCGGTTTGTAATAATAAAGAATAAAACTTCAGACCAGCAGCTGGTTGGAGCCGTTTATTTTCACAGACGACAAAGAAAAAGTAGACAATAAATACAATGTGTGTGTGTGTGTGTGTGTGGTGTGTGTGTGTGTGTGTGTGTGTGTGGTGTGTGTGTGTGTGTGTGTGTGTGTGTGTGTGTGTGTGAGTGTGTGTGTGTGTGTGTGCGTGCTAGGCGGCCCGGTGCTAGGCGGCCCGTGCTAGGCGGCCCGGGGGCTGTAGTAGGGCAGGGCTCTGATGTAGCCGTCCAGTTAGAGGTGAACAGCTCACTGTCCAGGTTCTGACCCAACACACACACCGGGTTCTTCACTATCAACTCCACATACAGCTGAGAGGGAGAGGGGAGAGAGAGAGAGAGAGAGAGAGAGAGAGAGAGGAGAGAGAGAGAGAGAGAGAGAGAGAGAGAGAGAGAGAGAGGGAGAGAGGGAGAGAGGGACAGAGAGAGAGAGAGAGAGAGAGAGAAAGAGAGAGAGAGAGAGAGAGAGAGGAGAGATGAGAGAGAGAGAGAGAGAGAGGAGCAGGGAGAGAGAGGGTTAGTGTGTGTGTGCCTGTCTGTCTGCCTCCCTCCCTCCCTCCCTCCCTGTCTGTCTGTCTCTTACGTTGCTGTATATCTGCTGCAGAGTCTCCCTGGCATTGGGAACACTCAGGTCTGTCTGTCTGTCTGTTCCCTCCTCTCCTCTCCTCCCTCCTGTTCCTCCTCCCTCCTCCCTGTTCCTCCTCCCTCCCCTGCTGTTCCTCCTGCTCCCTCTCCTGTCTCCTCCTCCTCCCTCCCTCCTGCCGTCTCCCTCCCTCCTCCTCCTGTCTCCTCCTGTCTCCTCCCTCCCTCCTGTCTCCCTCCCTCCCTGCCTGTCCCCTCCCTCCCTCCTCCCTGTCTCTCTCCCTGTCTCTCTCCCTCCCTCCCTCCCTCCCTCTCCCTCCTGTCTCCCTCCTCCCTCCCTGTCTCCCTCCCTGTCTCCCTGCCTGCTCTCTCCCTCCCTCCCTCCCTCCCTGTCTCCCTCCCTCCCTGCCTGTCTGTCTCTTACTTCTGTATATCTGCTGCATGTCTCCCTGGCGTTGGAACACTCGGGTCTGTGTTCATGATCAAACGGAGCCACTGGGAGTCTCGTAGTAATGCGCACGATATCTCTCTGTCTGAAGTCATGGAAGCCACTTCCTGGTAGGGCTGTTAGTGAGACTGACTGACATGAGGTGATGGCTGAGGATGGGTGAGCGGGTGGGGGGAGCGGTGGGGAGCAGGGAGGAGCGGTGGCGAGACAGCGATGGGTTGGCAGTGAGGGACAGAGGAGGGGGAGGCGAGACGGCAGGGGAGTCAGGTAGGAGGAGGAGACGCAGGGGGAGCGTAGGGAGCTAGGGAGGATGAGACAGGAGGAGACAGTGGAGACGGGAGACGCAGGGATGGCAGAGAGGGAGGGAGGGAGACAGGGAGGGAGCAGGGAGGGAGACAGAGAGGGAAGACAGGGAGGGAGACAGGTAGGGAGGGAGACAGGGAGGCAGGGGGGAGGGAGACAGGAGGAGGGGGAGACAGGAGGAGGGAGACAGGTAGGGAGGGAGGCAGGGAGGGAGGGAGGGAGGGAGACAGGAGGGAGGGAGGCAGGAGGGAGGGAGGGAGGGAGGGAGGGAGGAGCAGGGAGGGAGACAGGGAGGGAGACAGGCAGGGAGGGAGGGAGGGAGGGAGGGAGGCAGGGAGGGAGACAGGGAGGGAGGCAGGGAGGGAGGGAGGGAGGGAGGCAGGGAGGGAGACAGGGAGGGAGGCAGGGAGGGAGGGAGGGAGGGAGGCAGGGAGGGAGACAGGGAGGGAGGGAGGGAGGGAGGGAGGGAGGGAGACAGGCAGGGAGGGAGAAGGAGGGAGGGAGGGAGACAGGGAAGGGAGGGAGACAGGTAGGGAGGGAGGAGGGGGAGGGAGGGGAGGGAGGGAGACAGGTAGGGAGGGGAGGCAGGGGAGGGAGGGAGGGAGGGAGGGAAGGGGACAAGGGAGGGGGAGACAGGGAGGGAGACAGGCAGGGAGGGAGGGAGGGAGGGAGGGGGGAGAGCAGGGAGGGAGGGAGACAGGGGGAGGGAGGGAGGGGAGGGAGGGAGGGAGGGAGGGACAGGAGGGAGGGAGACAGGGAGGGAGGAGAGGGAGAGGGAGGGAGGGAGGGAGGAAGGGAGGGAGGACAGGGAGAGGGAGGGAGCGGAGGGAGGGGAGGGAGGGGAGGAAGGCAGGGAGGGAGACAGGCAGGGAGGGAGGGAGGAGGAGGAGCAGGAGGGAGACAGGCAGGAGGGAGGGAGGGAGGGAGGGAGGGACAGAGGGAGGGAGCAGGGAGGGGGGAGACAGGCAGGGGAGGAGGAGGGAGGGAGGAAGGCAGGGAGGGAGGAGGGAGGCAGGGAGGGAGGGAGGGACAGGCAGGGAGGGGGGGAGGGAGGGAGCAGGCGGGAGGAGGAGGAGGGGGGAGGCAGGGAGGGAGGGAGACAGGCAGGGAGGGAGACAGGGAGACAGACAGGGAGGGAGGGAGACAGGGAGGGAGACAGGGAGGGAGGGAGGGAGACAGGGAGGGAGACAGGGAGGGAGGAGGAGGGAGGGAGGGAGGGAGGGAGGGAGGGAGGGAGACAGGGAGGGAGGGAGACAGGGAGGGAGGGAGGGAGGGAGACAGGGAGGCAGGGAGGGAGAGCGGGAGGGAGGGAGAGCGGGGGAGGGAGGGAGACAGGGAGACAGACAGGGAGGGAGGGAGGGAGACAGGGAGGGAGGGAGACAGACAGACAGACAGGTAGTAAAGGATACATGTCCAGTGGAGACATCTTGCTGACGAAGGAACGGATGGAGAACAGCATTCCATACATCAACTTAAACTCCTGTTGAGACACACACACACACACACACACAACACACACACACACACACACACACACACACACACACACACACACACACACACACACACACACACACACACACACACACACACACACACACACACACACACACACACACACACACACACACACACACACACACACACACACACACACACACACAACAGTATAAATAATTGTTTTAAATATATTTTAGGCATTTTTGCTTTATTAGACATATTTGTAGAGACAGAGATGAAATGTGTCAGAGAGGGGAATGACATGCAGAACACACACACACACACACACACTGTAACACACACACACACACACACACACACACACACACACACACACACACACACACACACACACACACACACAGTATAAATAATTGTTTTAAATATATTTTAGGCATTTTTGCTTTATTAGACATATTTGTAGAGACAGAGATGAAATGTGTCAGAGAGGGGAATGACATGCAGAACACACACACACACACACACACACACACACACACACACACACACACTGTAACACACACACACACACACACACACACACACACACACACACACACACACACACACACCTCGTCCTTGGAGATGCCGGCCTGCTTCTTGCGGTTCCATTCGTTGTAATACAAACAGCTTCCGTTACGATCGAAGATGTACAAGTTATGAACCGTCATCTAGAACACAGGACAGTGTGTGTGTGTGTGTGTGTGTGTGTGTGTGTGTGTGTGTGTGTGTGTGTGTGTGTGTGTGTGTGTGTGTGTGTGTGTGTGTGTGTGTGTGTGTGTGTGTGTGTGTACGTGTGTGTGTGTAGTGTGTGTGTGTGTACGTGTGTGTGTGTGTGTGTGTGGAGAGAGAGAGAGAGAGAGAGAGAGAGAGAGAGAGACAGACAGAGAAAGAGAGAAATATTATAGATTATTATGAGATTATACTAAAGGTGGAGGCAGTGATTCTGGAGAACGCTTGTTGTCAAAATCAGCGATGTCCGATCCCTGTATACATGCAGAGAGAATGCCGACTATGAACGAGTTATCTAGGTGTTGTTATCCGACTTCTCTTGTCCGTTAATGTGTCGATTTGTGTGCGAAGTAGATCGGATAAAGGTGTTTACATGCAGTTTAAAAGTCCTGTTGAGGTCTTATTCCTTTATTTACCCGATTATGAGTCTGCATGGAAACGCACTGAGTGATTCTGGAGAAATATTGTTGTCAAAATCACTTGTTCAAATCAGACCAGTAAACAGTAAACTAGACTGGCATGTTGTCAGCTAGGTACGGTGGCCCCTTTGTTTACATGCCAGTTTACAGAGACTAGGCTGTGTATTAACGCTGGATTTTTTTCTTTTTTACAGTACAGACAGGTAGCGGATCATGAGGAGATATTCATACTAGATATGGATAAAAAAGTGATTTTGACAACAGGCGTTCTCCAGAATCACTGACTACACCTTTAACAGAGCCTGAACAATAGAAGGATCTATTTTCACAGTTCTGACCATCAAGTTACCAGTAGAACATTTCAGACCCTATTAACGCAGTCTTTATACATTTCATCTCTTGTCTTGTCAAATATAAATACATTTAAATAACCAATGGGTGTTTCAGGTGTGAGCCGAATTCATTGTTAGCTCCTGTTGCATCTAAAATTCTCTTAAAAGTTTAAAATATCAGTCTATATTTTATGATATTTTAGCTTTTTAAATTAAAAAGTGATTTTTTCCCCAATGTAGTCTGGCCGATCCTTTCTCCTAATGTTATCTAAACAGAGCTAATGTTTGTCATACACGACTGGAAACGGTAGAAATGCAACTGCTTATGGTAAAAGTCGCCGGATTTAGTCTTTAAAATGATTCTAAAATGATTTCTAAGAGCGTTTTGACAGAACAGCGTTTTTTGTTTACCTTGACTTCCCGTTTCCTCGGAGCGCAGGACCCCGTCGTATAGCTGCCCGCTCAGATGCCTCAACAAAACTATGTGACGTAGACGCCGCAGTTGAATAGGGACATTTATTTTAACTTATGCGGGCTTACACTACACGACTTTTCACGCGATTTGACAGTCGCAGACAATCTTCCAATGTCGGACTGAAATCACGGGAGTCGTGCTGGAGTTGTGGCGCGCGCACGTAATCACAGTCGTTTGGTGTATGGTGGTCTTCCGACCCGATTTCAGCCAGTCTTCTTCCCGTCTTGATTATCAAACATGTTTGATATTATCGCTAGTCTTAGGGGGTTGGCTCAAGCGAAATGACGTAAACACTGTCACACTCTCGCATGCACCAAGCACGACGCAGGAGGAGCGGCATTAGTCGCGACCTGTGTCCGCCTGGTGAGGCACTTATTTCGGATACTTTTTCATAGAAGCCTCGGTGGAGAACCAGGCTGACAGCCGCGCAACCTTAACACTCTACCGTCAAATACAGGGTTAGGAGTTAAAGTTATTGGGGTATGAGATCAGCAAATAAAGCTGGTCAAATAACTAAAGGATGTCCCCCGCTCGGAATATTGAATTAACTTGTTTTTAATTAAATAATCACAATCGCGTTTGCGGAAATGATATTAATCTCAAAAGGAATCTAGTTGTAGTCTTGTAATATGAGACCCCTGTCTTTTCAAATCTCACTCTGTGACTGAAAACTAATGACTAGTTGTCTTCAGGTGTGAGTTGATTGTCTTTAGATGTAAGAGGGTTTCAGTCTTCAGTCTTTTCAAAGTCTTTTAAAAGTCCTCTAGTGTAAGCCCAGCATAGAGTGTTCAGGTTTCGCGGCTGTCAGCCTGGTTCTCCACCGAGGCTTTTATGAAAAAGTATCCGAAATAAGTGCCTCACCAGGCGGACACAGGTCGCGACTAATGCCGCTCCTCCTGTGTCGTGCTTGGTGCATGCGAGAGTGTGACAGTGTTAACGTCATTTCGCTTGAGCCAACCCCCTAAGACTAGCGATAATATCAAACATGTTTGATAATCAAGACGGGAAGAAGACTGGCTGAAATCGGGTCAGAAGACCACCATACACCAAACGACTGAGATAACGTGCGCGCGCCACAACTCCAGCACGATTTCAGTCCGACATTGGAAGATTGTCTGCGACTGTCAAATCGCGTGAAAAGTCGTGTAGTGTAAGCCCGGCATTATAGATATCGTCATGAAACTCCTTCAGCTGATTACTGACATTAACACCATAGTCTTTGCGAATGCTCTATTCTACGGAAGCGCATTAGGGCCACAGGGAAGGACAAAAAATTAAGAGGATTTTTATGAGGTAAAAGAGAAATGATTTCTTTGGTACTAAAGCCGTTTCAGAAGTACAGTTTCACCAGTTCCTCTACGCATTTATTATACTATCTATGATCTACGCAAGGCCTTTGGATGAGGCTGTTTGTATCCATGGTTCGTATCAGCTGTTTGATGGAGTCTAAAAAGGTGACAAAAAAACGTCCTGCAAGAAAAAAAAGTCATCATAAAAGAAAGAAAAAAAATCGCAAAGAGTCGAAATTTAGATTTTATTCTCGAAGTGCAGAGTTGAAAAAAAAACCTCAATAAAAAATATGTCGTCCTGCATTTTTTTTGTGATTTCCTGTCAAAATAATGGTTAATAAAAATGTTTAAATGAATAAATAAATAGTATATTATCTAAAGGGTAACAGCAGAGGGTCACTCCTAAACGCCATCTGTGTTCATTAAGCTTCAGCATGTCCTTCGTTTGTACCATTTTCCGGTGTGTGTGTGTGTGTGTGTGTGTGTGTGTGTGTGTGTGTGTGTGTGTGTGTGTGT
>JAOPFK010000160.1:0-56914 GCA_026122265.1 Ammodytes dubius | reverse complement strand
TAAAGGTCCAGTTTCAGTCGGACTAACACAATACACCGATTGACTCAGTCTTACAGCATATGTAGGAGTCCAGCAGACAACCAGGCACAGCCGAGCAGGTCAGAACGCCGTCACAAATGAATGGTATCACACACATTTACAGTCCCCTCCATAAGTATCGGAACAGTGAGGCCAATTCCTTTATTTTTGCTGTAGACTGGAAACATTTGGGTTTGACACCAAAAGATGAATATGAGACAATAGCTCAACATTTCAGCTTTCATTTCCAGGTATTCACATCTGGATCTGATACACAACTGAGAAGATATGATTTTTTGAAAGGGAACACAACATTTTTAGGCAAGCAAAAGTATTGGAACAGATAGACTTTAAATAAATTAAAGTGAATAAACCGTAATATTTTGTCGCAAATACTTTGCTTACAATAACTGCATCAAGCCTGTGACCCATTGACATCACAAAACGTTTGCATTCTTCTTTTGTGGTGCTTTTCCAGGCTTTCACCGCAGCCTCATTCAGTTGCTGTTTGATTTGGGGGGTTACTCCCTTCGGTCTCCTCTTTAGCAGGTAAAATGCATGCTCTATAGCGTTTAAGTCTGGAGATTGACTTGGCCAGTCTAAAACCTTCCATTTCTTGCCCCTGATGAACTCCTTTGTTGTTTTTGCAGTTTTTGTTGGATCATTATCTTGCTGCATGATGGAGCATCTTCCAATCAGTTTGGTTGCATATTTCTTTAAATTGGCAGACCGAATGTTTCTGTAGACTTCTAAGTTAATTTTGCTTTTGCCATCATGTGTTACTGTGTTGTTGTCAAGATGAACCTTTACCAAAGTGATGGAAAGGCTAAAGTTTGGAGAAAGAAAGGATCTACTCATGATCCCAAACATACAGGCTCATCTGTGAAACACGGTGGAGGCAATGTCATGGCTTGGGCTTGCATGGCTTCTTCTGGGACGGGCTCATTATTCTTCATTGATGATGTAACACATGATGGCAACAGCAAAATGAACTCAGAAGTTTACAGAAACATTTTGTCTGACAATTTAAGGAAAGATGCAACCAAACTGATTGGAAGATCCTCCATCATGCAGCACGATAATGACCCAAAACACAACGAAGGAGTTAATCAGGGGCAAGAAGTAGAAGGTTTTAGACTGGCTAAGTCAATCTCCAGATTTAAACGCTATAGAGCATGCATTGTACCTGCTAAAGAGGAGACTTAACCCTTGTGCCCCCTTCGAATTTACTACCCTCTCAGCCTCTTCGACCCAAAAATGTACACGCTCACAAAAAGTGCTATTAAATCATCATACATCAATATTTTTTTCTACTTTTTTTTGTATACATCTCTTAAACAACTTCTTACCGGCTCAAAACTACCAAACATTCAATCATTTTCAGGATTTTAACCCATTAAATGCCAGTTTAAGTATTTGAATTATTTCAATATTTTTTACAAAAAAACACAAAAAGTTAATTATTTTCCATAATACAAATAGTAGAGGGATGTGGCATTAATGGTGATTGGAGTCCTGGATATGTCAAAGATTAGCAACCAATTTGATTTGATTGCATTAGTATTTTCTATGTAGTGCCAGATATTCCTTCGAGGCAGAAAGTGCCCCATCCACTTCCATTGAAAACCACCTTTTTTAATCTCATTGCATTTCTACTATTAAACCATGCATTTTGTAATGTTAGCATTTCATTTAGAAGAGAAGCAGTCATATTTGACATTTTTACTGTATTCCACTAGATTTAACTATTTTCCCATTGTAGGTCCATGCATGAAATTCTTGTATTATTGACCGTTCTAATACCGTGTGACTACCAGGGGAGCCCAGCTAGCTTTTGTGTGTGTGTGTGTGTGTGTGTGTGTGTGTGTGTGTGTGTGTGTGTGTGTGTGTGTGTGTGTGTGTGTGTGTGTGTGTGTGTGTGTGTGTGTGTGTGTGTGTGTGTGTGTGTGTGTGTGTGTGTGTGTGTGTGTGTGTGTGTGTGTGTGTGTGTGTGTGTGTTTGTGTGTGTGTGTGTGTGTGCGCGTGCGTGTGTGAGAGTCTGTGTGAAACTGTAAGCATGCACTGATCATTTCAGGGTGAAAAGGGCATCTTTTGAAGGATGTGTTTCATGTGAGGTGCTTTAGTAAAACGTGGCCTTCTGCCTTTGATGTACTCAAAAACAAAAAGGAAAACAACAGTTAGTGTGTTTATGCACCTGGCTGCTTTCACAGCCAAAGTTAAACATGCAGCTTGGCTGAGGTGTCATTCCAGTAGTGGGCAGAGAAAGAGAAGGAGAAAGAGCTGGAGAAAAATAAGAAGCCACAATGAAGAGGAATATTAAAGATACACAGGTTTTAGAGATGGTCCTGGAGCAGTCTTCAGAGTCAGACGGTGAGCTGCAGGACTCTGAAGAAGACTTCTCAGAGGAATCAGAATTTCCACTCAATTCCTCCAGGACGGTGAGTGCTATTTCCTCCAGCGAAGATGAGACAGAGGATCCTGAAATATGACTGCTTCTCTGCATCACACCAACCTGTCACTGTACGTCTCCCTTTTAGGTTGGTCATTTCCACCATCAGCTGGACCATTTCCGGAATGATAAAAAGGTCAAACGAGGATGCAATATCATGGATCCTAGAAATGGCATAGCGTGTAGGCCCTGGAACCATGCCGGTGGGGGTGGGAATGTAGCGGAGGGTGTTGGCATGAGATGGAGACCACACTTGCCCGTTCTTCGCTGTCCACTCATTAGGATGGACAGGATCCTCTGTCTCATCTTCGCTGGAGGAAATAGCACTCACCGTCGTGGAGGAATTGAGTGGAAATTCTGATTCCTCTGAGAAGTCTTCTTCAGAGTCCTGCAGCTCACTGTCTGACTCTGAAGACTGCTCCAGGACCATCTCTAAAACCTGTGTATCTTTAATATTCCTCTTCATTGTGGCTTCTTATTTTTCTCCAACTATTTCTCCTTCTCTTTCTCTGCCCACTACTGGAATGACACCTCAGCCAAGCTGCATGTTTAACTTTGGCTGTGAAAGCAGCCAGGTGCATAAACACACTAACTGTTGTTTTCCTTTTTGTTTTTGAGTACATCAAAGGCAGAAGGCCATGCTTTACTAAAGCACCTCACTTGAAACACATCCTTCAAAAGATGCCCTTTTCACCCCTGAAATGATCAGTGCATGCTTACAGTTTCACAGACTCTCACACGCGCGCGCACACACACACACACACACACACACACACACACACACACACACACACACACACACACACACACACACACACACACACACACACACACACACACACACACACACACACACACACACACACACACACACACACACACACACACACACACAAAAGCTAGCTGGGCTCCCCTGGTAGTCACACGGTATTAGAACGGTCAATAATACAAGAATTTCATGCATGGACCTACAATGGGAAAATAGTTAAATCTAGTGGAATACAGTAAAAATGTCAAATATGACTGCTTCTCTTCTAAATGAAATGCTAACATTACAAAATGCATGGTTTAATAGTAGAAATGAGATTAAAAAAGGTGGTTTTCAATGGAAGTGGATGGGGCACTTTCTGCCTCGAAGGAATATCTGGCACTACATAGAAAATACTAATGCAATCAAATCAAATTGGTTGCTAATCTTTGACATATCCAGGACTCCAATCACCATTAATGCCACATCCCTCTACTATTTGTATTATGGAAAATTATTAACTTTTTGTGTTTTTTTGTAAAAAATATTGAAATAATTCAAATACTTAAACTGGCATTTAATGGGTTAAAATCCTGAAAATGATTGAATGTTTGGTAGTTTTGAGCCGGTAAGAAGTTGTTTAAGAGATGTATGCAAAAAAAAGTAGAAAAAAATATTGATGTCATCATCATCATCATCATCAACCGCTTATCCGAAATCGGGTCGCGGGGGCAGCAGCTTGAGCAGGGAACCCCAAACTTCTCTTTCCCGGGCCACATCAACCAGCTCTGACTGGGGGATCCCGAGGCGTTCCCAGGCCAGTGTGGAGATATAATCTCTCCACCTAGTCCTGGGTCTTCCCCGAGGCCTCCTTCCAGCTGGACGCTCCTGGAACACCTCCCTAGGGAGGCGCCCTGGGGGCATCCTTACCAGATGCCCGAACCACCTCAACTGGCTCCTTTCAACGCAAAGGAGTAGCGGCTCTGCCCCGAGTTCCTCACGAATGACTGAGCTTCTCACCCTATCTCTAAGGGAGACGCCAGCCACTCTCCTGAGAAAGCCCATTTCGGCCGCTTGTACCCGCGATCTCGTTCTTTCGGTCATTACCCAGCCTTCATGACCATAGGTGAGGGTAGGAACAAAGATCGCCCGGTAGATCGAAAGCTTTGCCTTACGACTCAGCTCTCTTTTCGTCACAACAGTGCGGTAAAGCGAGTGCAAAACCGCCCCTGCTGCTCCGATTCTACGGCCAATCTCACGCTCCATTGTTCCCTCACTCGCAAACAAGACCCCGAGGTACTTGAACTCCTTCACTTGGGGTAAGGACTCATTCCCTACCTGTAGTAGACAATCCATCGGTTTCCTGCTGAGCACCATGGCCTCAGATTTAGAGGTACTGATCCTCATCCCAACCGCTTCACACTCGGCTGCAAACCGATCCAATGAGAGCTGAAGGTCACAGGCCGATGATGCCATCAGAACCACATCATCCGCAAACAGCAGAGATGAGATCTTCAGCCCACCAAACTGCAACCCCTCCCCACCACGACTACGCCTTGAAATCCTGTCCATGAATATCACAAACAGGATTGGTGATAAAGCGCAGCCCTGGCGGAGGCCAACCCCCACCGGAAACGGGTCTGACTTACTACCGAGAACCCGTACACAGCTCTCGCTTTGAGCGTACAGAGATTGGAGGGCCCTCAGAAGAGACACCCTCACCCCATACTCCCGCAGCACCCCCCACAGTATCTCCCGGGGAACCCGGTCATAAGCCTTCTCCAGATCTAGAAAACACATGTAGACTGGATGAGCAAACTCCCAAGCTCCCTCTAGGATCCTTGCAAGAGTGAAGAGCTGGTCCGTTGTTCCACGGCCAGGACGGAATCCGCATTGTTCCTCTTCAATCTGAGGTTCGACTATCGGCCGAACCCTCCTTTCCAGCACCTTGGAGTAGACTTTGCCGGGAAGGCTGAGAAGTGTGATACCCCGGTAGTTGGAACACACTCTCTGGTCCCCCTTTTTGAAAATAGGAACCACCACCCCGGTCTGCCACTCCTTCGGTACTGTACCCGACTTCCACGCAATGTTGAAGAGGCGTGTCATCCAAGACAGCCCCTCCACACCCATTGCTTTCAGCATTTCTGGACGGATCTCATCAACCCCCGGGGCTTTGCCACTGTGGAGTTGTTTGACTACCTCAGTGACTTCCACCAGGGAAATTGACGATGATCCCCCATCAGCCTCCAGCTCTGCCTCCAACATAGAGGGCGTGTTAGTCGGATTCAGGAGTTCCTCAAAGTGCTCTTTCCACCGACCGACTACCTCCTCAGTTGAGGTCAACAGCGTCCCATCCTTACTGTACACAGCTTGGATGGTTCCCCGCTTCCCCCTCCTGAGGTGCCGGACGGTCTTCCAGAAACACTTTGGTGCCGACCGAAAGTCCTTCTCCATGGTTTCTCCGAACTTCTCCCACACCCGCTGCTTTGCCTCGGTCACGGCAGAAGCTGCAGCCCTTCGGGCCTGTCGGTACCTTGCAACTGCCTCAGGAGTCCCCCGAGATAACATATCCCGGAAGCACTCCTTCTTCAGTCGGACGGCTTCCCTGACCACCGAGGTCCACCACGGCGTTCGAGGGTTACCGCCCCTTGAGGCACCTAAGACCTTGAGACCACAGCTGTCTGCCGCGGCTTCAGCAATGGAAGTTTTGAACATCGACCACTCGGGTTCAATGCCCCCAACCTCCACAGGGATGCTAGAAAAGCTCTGCAGGAGGTGCGAATTAAAGATCTCTTGAACAGGGGCCTCCGCCAGACGTTCCCAGTTCACCCGCACTACCCGTTTGGGCTTACCAGGTCTGTCCAGAGTCTTCCCCCACCCTTTGACCCAACTCACAACCAGATGGTGATCAGTTGACAGCTCCGCCCCTCTCTTCACCCGAGTGTCCGAAACATGCGGCCTCAGATCAGATGATACGATCACGAAATCGATCATCGACCTTCGGCCTAGGGTGCTCTGGTACCATGTACACTTATGAGCATCCTTATGTTCGAACATGGTGTTCGTTATAGACAAACCATGACCAGCACAGAAGTCTAACAACAAACGACCACTCGGGTTCAGATCGGGGAGGCCGTTCCTCCCAATCACGCCTTTCCAGGTGTCTCCATCATTGCCCACGTGCGCGTTAAAGTCTCCCAGCAGAACTATGGAGTCCCCTACCGGAGCCCCATGCAGGACTCCGTTCAGGGTCTCCAAGAAGGCCGAATACTCCGAACTGCTGTTCGGTGCGTACGCACAAACAACAGTCAGAGTCTTCCCCCCCACAACCCGGAGGCGTAGGGAGGCGACCCTCTCGTCCACCGGGGTAAACTCTAACGTAGTAGCGCCCAGCCGGGGGCTCGTGAGTATCCCCACACCGGCCTGGCGCCTCACACCTTGGGCAACTCCAGAGAAGAATAGAGTCCAACCCCTGTCCAGAAGTACGGTTCCAGAGCCAAGACTACTTCTGCTCGCCTAAAAATGTGGTGTTCCTTTACAAATAATGATATCTTCTCAGTTGTGTATCGGATCCAGATGTGAATACCTGGAAATGAAAGCTGAAATGTTGAGCTATTGTCTCATATTCATCTTTTGGTGTAAAACCCAAATGTTTCCAGTCTACAGCAAAAATAAAAGAATTGGCCTCACTGTTCCGATACTTATGGAGGGGACTGTACATGAGATGGTCCGGTTTTATCAACAGGATCAAAGCAAGGTGTCTCTCACACAGTTCTTCTCTCTCTGTCACTCTGTTCTGGCGTCTTACACAAAGTGTGATAAGCAGCAGCAGTTATTTATATGGTAATTCACCAGATACACACAACACACACACTCAGGAATCAGTAGAATGGAAATGGGATTTGTTCTGTGATTCCGTATACGTCTATGTGCCTGATATAAATGATATCTTATTTGTAAGCAGTGTGGTAACTCTCTGGGTAACACAGACTAGTCCATGCATAGACAATATACCAGATTTATGAATATGTATAGGGCTGATGTTTGCCACATGTTGTGTCCAGCCGAGTCTTCAGTTAAACTGAAACTTAGCAGCTGTGAGCTACATACATGGATGTGAGGCAATAGAATGAAGTCTGCTGCTTTGATCTAGTAAGGGTTGTGACATGAAGACATTTAGCTGGTAGACTGCATATTGAAAGTAAATATTATAAAATATAACCATGGTACAAAAAAAATGCATCTAATTTGTAATAGTTTTATATTCATTTACATTTCATTGGACACAATTGCATTTGTTGGCCATAAAAACACATCACTGTAGCTATGGACTCACTGTCATGACCACTTCTCTTCATCTTGTTCCAGTCCAGAGCCCCAGCTACTAGAGCAATGTTTCCCTTTCCAAACACTAATCACATTCAGAGGAGTTAGTCACAGAAACTCTGTTCTCTCTCTCACTTTCTCAGAGTAGATGACTCTATTTTTCCTTATCAGTCAGACAATAAGTTGGAAATAAGTGAAAGAATGGAAGAGGACATACATAAAAGATGAGGAAGGGGTTGATATGGATTTGAACAACAGCTTGGCATCTGGAGACTGAATGGCCCTGGATAAACAACGTTGGGGGAAATTGTAGTTTCAGACCTGATGAAAAGATGATGGGAGGGAGAGAGGTTGGATAGGGAGTGAAATGCAAAGACGAATACATTGAAACGTTAAGAAAGGCAACAGAGAAAAAAGGAGTTAAGAATGAATAAATGAAGCAATGGGGGCATGCAGTGAGAACACTTTTCAATTTGGCCGGCTTCATCTCTTTTCCTCTCCGGGGTTCTTTTGGGTTTTATGTATTTAACTGTTTTAAATGAATAATAACCTCTCAGAGACTGAATGATGTCATCCATCACTCCTCATGCAATGATTTGAATCTGTTTTAAAAGTACCAACGTACCGGTGCATTCCTGCTGTTTAGATGGATGTGTTGTTCCAGCAGTAAGATGCTCATCATGCCTATGTTGAATATGTGAACATGTTAGAGAGCATCATACAGACATGCTTGAATCCTGTTTGTATTGGGGTTCTGTGGTTAATCATATAATAGTAAAATCGCTATTACCATGAATACTCTACAATCTCATTAATGAGTTGATGAGCAGTGGGGCGTGTAAGTGTGAGAGCTTGTGATGTACATTAAGAAGAGGCAATGCTGCTGTCAGAATGGTTTGGTGGGAATATGCCAATACGTTGGGCTTCTAAAATCTCTTCATGATGTGCCATCAATAAATGTACCAGATGCTTCACTGTGGTTCAGTCCTTCCGTGGTCTGAGGTTTCTTCTTAATCCATATTATATCATAGAGATAAGCTACTCACTAAAGCTTCATTGCTATTTAATATGAACCATCAAACAACCAATACTTGCATACAAGGTCTGGATGATATCAATGAAGAACTGCTGGATAACAGTCAGTCTGCTTAACAATGATTGAAAATACAAAAATATTAATGGACTTTGTGTTTTATTGTGGATTTTGAGAGAAATCATTTCAGACAAAGATAAAGTGGAAAATTCAGTAAAAACTAGAAAACCTTGTTTCGACACCATTATTTTATTATTAGTACCATATTCAACACCATTGAAACTCTCCTCTCTAAACATGACCATACAACAATACAATATTTTGTACTGAAAGGCCCCTATATGTTTTCTCTCACTCGTGACGAATGGTCAACATGAATGAACTCTGACCCTCTCTGTGTAGAATAAAACGCACTCACACAAATCCAATTTCTATTTGGTTTGTTGACACGTGTGAGTCCAGCAACAACAACAAGAGCCTCTTACACAGTTCAACACACTGACAAAATGTCTCTCTCACTGAGACATCAGTGCAATTCAATTTGATTTCATGGTCCTCCAGATCTCAAGGTCACCGACACAGAGAGTGTTTGTGCCCTCTCGGCTTTCTCTGTGTCCGTGTATTTGGTACGTCAGTCGTACAAAGAGACTTTTCACTGAGGCTCTGTACTGATTAACCTGATGATAACAAATCTCCAATGATATAGTATTTACACTGTGCTGTATAATGAATGCGTATTTCCTTGTCTGGATTATTCTTACTTAGTTAAGATTTCGCCTTTAGCAGCTTGCTACTGTCTTAATCCATGACAGATGAGATGTGCATTAGCCTTCACTGCTAACTAGCTGAGCTCTGCTCACACTTTTCAGGAGATATAAAAACGTATCTGAGACACATACTGTACATCTCACACTCTGTGAGGATTTGACACCACAAGTTAATTGTGACATAACAAGAAGATATTCACTTATATTTGAGAAAGGTCTAAACCAAATTGTTGAATATGACATGCTCTTATCAGTGTTTTACAATAATTATTTTATTGTGTGTGATTTTACTAACTCCAAGCCTGCACATACGTTCATGGAGTTAGCGTTAGTATTTCACTCCACAGCCGTTTCCCTGACTTCAGTCCAGCTACCTCTCTTGGTTCAGAGCTGTTGTTATCCTGCATGTCTCCACATCTGTCTGACCCTGTTACATCTCAACACGTCTGATGAGCTGATCCACACTGTAGTCCATAACTGTACTGTGAAGTGAAAAATAATTTCCCCTTGGAGACAATAAAGTCTAAAGTCACACAGCAGATGGTGAACTGATGACCGTTCATAATGGAGGAGATCAACATTAAAGCACCTGATAATAGAAATCAGATTGGCTTTGACCTCCATTAGGGAAGCATGCAGCCTCAGTGTTGTGCCCTGAGGTATCTTTGGAGAAACATGGTCTCCACTGAGAACAGCAGATGAAGTGTATTTTATGTGGACTAGTACGCTGCAGTCCTCAGACAGAATAAAGAACACAGCCTCATGTGAATGTCCCCTCAGTGACAGACATGTTCTTCAGTGTTAATCACTGTGTTGTTGATGTAATGTTTTAATGGGCTGGTTATGCAGATAATGCAGCAGATCCTAACATTACATTAGCAGACTGATGACCACATGGTTGCTACTTCCTTTGAACAGATTAATGTTTGGGAGTTAAAGTACATTATAAATGGGTAATGCCACGACAAAATAAGATGACGGGGCTACATTCTCAATTCAATTATTTCCATATAGAGTACATTTTTAAGATTGTTTTCCTTTTATAATTTTCTAATACTTCACCCATCCATTAATTGTATTTGTCTGTTTAAAACTTGTATCTTATGGGCTTATGTCATATTATTTGTCTTTTTGTCTTCCCTGTGCTGCTTATCACATGTTTATATGCGTATCTGCCTCATCCTCTTTGAAACCTTGGCGCTCATACAACACAAGGGCACGACTGTCCCCTTTAAAGGTGTCTGAGTGTTTGATCTACAGCCGTCAGTCTTCAGACACTTGCTCTGAGGAATGGCTCTGCTGCTGCTGCTGACACTCTCCTCTCAGTCAGTGTTCACTGTCAGCTCACACTTCAGATCACTTTCTACTGGCCAACGTGTGTCTGCCTGGAGGCCTCTGCAGACACTCACACTGCTACAGTCTGGATCACAGCTGTGATGGAAGGGGACATTTCACTCCAGAGTACGATCTGTACTTCTCTCCAAACCTTTACCAGATGTATAGCACAAGCCATGAATGAAGTGAACACTGACTGAATCGTGACTTCACCTTGAAATGTGGAGAGTTATCAATCACTGTGATTTCATACGGTTGTAACTCTTCTCTTCATCCAAAGCTTCAAGCATTTTGACTTATACAGGTGAAACTCGAAAAATTAGAATATCGTGCAAAAGTTCATTTATTTCAGTAATTCAACCTAAATGGTGAAACTAATATATTATATAGACTCATTACATTCAAAGTGAGATATTTCAAGCCTTTATTGGTTATAATTGTGATTATTATGGCTTACAGCTTATGAAAACCCCAAATTCAAAATCTCAGAAAATTAGAATATTACAAAAAATCAATAAAAAAAGGATTTTAAATACAGAAATGTCGGCCCTCTATAAAGTATAATCATGCATATGTACAAAGTACTTGGTTTGGGCCCCTTTTGCACAAATGATTGCCTAAATGCGGTGTGGCATGGATGCTATCAGTCTGTGGCACTGCTGAGGTGTTATGGAAGCCCAGGTTGCTTTGATAGTGGCCTTCAGCTCGTCTGTATTGTTGGGTCTGGTGTGTATCATCTTCCTCTTAACAATAGTCCATAGTTTCTCTATTGGGTTCAGGTCAGGAGAGTTGTCTGGCCAATCAACACAGTAATACCATGGTCAGTCAACCAGTTACTTGTGGTTTTGGCACTGTGGACAGGTGTCAAGTCTTGCTGGAAAAAGTAATTCAGCATCTCCATAAAGCTTGTCAACAGACAGAAGCATGAAGTGCTCTAAAATCTCCTGGTAGACAGCTGTGGTGACTTTGGACTTGATAACACAGTGGACCAACACCATCAGATGACATGGTCAAATCATCACTGACTGTTGAAACTTGACAGTGGTCTTCAAGCCCCTTGGATTTTGTGCCCCTCCACTCTTCCTCTAGACTGTGGAACCTTGATTTCCAAATGAAACGCAACATTTAATTTGGATCAGTGATGATTTGAGGTATCATGTCATCTGCTGCTGTTGGTCCACTGTGTTATCAAGTCCAAAGTCACCACAGCCATCTACCAGAAGATTTTAGAGCACTTCATGCTTCTGTCTGTTGACAAGCTTTATGGAGATGACAATTTCCATTTCCAGCTAGACTTGGCACCTGCCCACGGTACCATAAACCACTGGTAACTGGTTGACTGACCATGGTATTACTCTGCATGAATGGCCAGACAACTCTCCTGACCTGAACTCCATAGAGAAACTATGGACTATTGTCAAGAGGAAGTTAATACACACCAGACCCAACAATACAGACGAGCTGAAGGCCACATCAAAGCAACATGGGCTTCCATAACACCTTAGCAGTGCCACAGGCTGATAGCATCCATGCCACACCACATTTAGGCAATCATTTGTGCAAAAGGGGCCCAAACCAAGTACTTAGTACATATGCATGATTATACTTTCTAGAGGGCCGACATTTCTGTATTTAAAATCCTTTTTTTATTGATTTTATGTAATATTCTAATTTTCTGAGATTTTGAATTTGGGGTTTTTATAAACTGTAAGCCATAATAATCACAATTATAAAAAATAAAGACTTCACATATCTCACTTTGTATGTAATGAGTCTGTATAAGATATTATTTTCACCTATAAAGTTGAATTACTGAAATAAATGAACTTTTGCACGATATTCTAATTTTTCGAGTTTCACCTGTACATTCCCTTCAGAGTGAAAATTAATTGGTTCATATTAATCCCTCTCACTGTTAATCAGCCATAGTGTGGGTTGTTACCATAAGCTGTATAATACCAACATACCATCCTGCCTCTGGGAAATATGTTTAGAAAAGGTTGAGGAGGGCTAACAGCTTGTTAATGATACAGGAGTGTGATCAGTGTTGTAACAGTGTTTTGGGTCTGAGACTTGATGTGGAAACTGTATTGAGCTCAGATCATCAGTGTATTGTGCTCTAGTGACTCCAGTTCATACAGGGACGATAACATGGGTAACATGTTGTGCATTGTTACACATGGATGGGACTTGTATGGATCATGCACATTTATCCTTTTGAAGTAGTGAATCAATGAATGTGCTCTGGTACTGCACTGTCTCTGTCCATGGTGCTGATTCACACAGAGCAAATATGTATGACCACAGCAGTAAAGCAGAATGACCAGTATACAGCTCCATCCATCTGGACTGTAGTTCAGTTCACTTTATGGACATTATTGTTGCTGTGCTTGGATCAAATCGAAATCAAGAGTTTGAGTCCTTCTGTTAGTCCCAGTTCCAGTTTCAAAAGAAGCTTTTTGTCTCACAAACAAATACAGCTTTTAGACAAAAGTCTCAAGCTACTTAAATATATATGGTACAAACAGAGGTAGTACACCTCTACACCCTTAACTCTCTCTCGCTCTCTCTCCTCTCTCTCTCTCTCTCTCTCTCTCTCTCTCTCTCTCTCACACACACACACACAAACACACACACACACACAACCACGGTTGTGTGTGTGTGTGTGTCTTCGGTTGATTCTTTTTACTCATCAGTTCCCAAGATGTGCTCCAGTAACCTATATATAGTCTCCTTTCACACCATGACAGTTTGTATATCTCAGTAAGTAAGATTGTTTTATTCATTCAGCATCACTTTATAGGGAGTTGGAATACATGATAAGTGAATCAGTATTGGTTTAAAGCTACTACCATCAACAGTACTGTGTACTCTGCGGTGCAATATAAAGTAGAACAATTAAGAAAAGGAGGCCATAGTATTTTCTCACTGTATGTGAGCAAAAAGTGTTTAGGTACTTTTTTCATTCAAAGTTACTGTCTTTGATCTTAATGGTCTCTTTAATGTCCAACATACATTATATAACTTGTCTTCATGGAAATATGATTTTTATCTTGAACTCAGCAGTCCCACTGGCAAGGAGAGAGCCCCTCACGTTTCACTCATGAGTCACACAGACGCTCCCATCACTCTCTCAACTCTCTTTTTGTTTCTCCCCTGCATCCGTTTGAGTTTAGATTTACTGTTGGTCTAAAATGTAAAGCTTTTACCAGCTGTTCTTTGGAGTCATATCTCTCAGAGTGCAAAACAAAAATGCTGAGAAGTGATTGTTTATGAAAAAAATCGGAGTTCAGCTCAGGACAGCTGAGAACAGACTGGAAGTTAATTAAAGGTGAAGTATGCGATTTATTAATGCTAATATAAGTGTTAAATCCCTCTTTATTCATACAGTGTATATTGTGTGCGCATTTCATAAAGCTGATCTCTCAGTCACTCGCTCTGCATGTAATCGGCAAATGGGTGAATGTGTATGCGCCTACAATGGCGGAGCAGGTACAATCCTTCCCATTGTCAGTTTTGATGGTTTTTTATCATGTTTTATCACACTTATGGCTCTGAGATGATGCTAGATAACTCGCTGCTTGAAGACCGCAGTGCATTAATGTGGTGACGTGGGAACGAGGGAGGGGACTGCTAACTGCAGTCACTGAAGTTAGCTAAACTGTCCATTCCGCTTACTGAACCTTTAAATGCAGTTGCATTGTTTTTTTGTTTTTTTCTGTTTTCTTTTTGTATGTTGTAATGGTTGATATGATGATGATAATGATGGAAGTGAGGGTGTGTTCAGGAATATGAACACATTTGCATTCTAATGGCAGTTGATTTGACAGTGCATGGTGTAATAGTTCTGACCTCTGCTGTTGATACCAGGACGAGGCTCTTTTATGTTGGAAACTTGTAGTCTGCAGTCACTGTTCATCATGGAGCATTGTTGTCCTTTTTCTATAGGATTCTCCAATTAATTTGGATAAATTTACCTTTGTAGTTTTAATGGGTGATTAGTTTGCTTCTTGAGTTCACAATGGGGAGGACTGATTGTCTGTTTTTATTGGATCCTTAATCTCATCACGTCTTCCTTAATGAGTCTCACAGTCCCAAAGCTCTAATGACATGTTTAGAAACTGTGTAGTAGCGGTTAGATGTGGTAGACCCTTGGGCTATTACGGCTGAAAAATGACACCCTCTCCCACACTTCCATTTTAATGACTAACAATTATGGATCTGCTCAAAATATGCATCTGTTAATATGACAGTTTAGTTATTTACAGTGGGTTATGTTGCACTAATTTGAGGTGCACCAATGCCACATTTGCGGTATCTGTATTGTACAGTTGCGCTGAGCATTCACCAAATAAAAAAAAGTTTCACAGCTAATGTAGCCGTTAGCACACTCAGGAGTTACGAGAAAATATCTCGTAATTACGAGATAAGGATCTCATAATTACGAGATACTTATCTTGTAATTATGAGATCCTGAGTGTGCTAACGACATTAACATTTGGTTAAATTATATGCAGTTTGTTCATTATTAGCCACCGGAGCCACCGTACTGTGTTGCCTCATCCAATCAGAATGCCTGGTGGGCTAGTTCACTTTTACCTCCTGTTTGTTACTGTATCGGAGCGCAGTTTTATTGAATGCTTTGATTAAATGCAGTCGTTTAAACTCGGTGTGATCCTTGACTCATACAAACACATAAGAACTTCTACAAGGAGGGCATGACAATGAGTATAGCCATGTCAACTTTGCCTAGATATGCAGTCACTGGGACTGTGCGTCACTGTCACTGGGACCTCTATTTTCACTCGAAAGACACAGGGGTTTCCCTCATTTGCAGTGACAGCGAGCATACACAATACACTTTTTATTTTAGGTGATGGATATACAGTGTTTACTCATTCAGTATGATTGTGGGAATCTCATAAGTCTGTCCCATTGTGTTCAGTAGGGACATGGATATAGTAGCAGAGAGCGACTGATGTTTGTGTCTTGACCAGGGATGTAACGATTCACTCAACTAACGATTAAATACAATTCATGATTCTGGGTTCACGATACGATTTTCCCAACAATTTGTATACAGAATAAGATAAGAGACAATCCATGACTGAATTGTTTTTATTATAATTTCAAGTAACGGCCCCCACACACATCCTACCTCTACTGCGCGTCTACCTCGCGTCTGCGTCTGACTTTATGTCACAGACTGTGAAATCAACGTAGAGCGGGCACACATCCAACCTCAGACGCACTGCTGAGGCGCGTCGGAGGCACGTCTGCAGCGCCGCTCCCCTTCACCTCAGGAGGCTCGCCTATTTTTTTTCTGAGAGCAGCGCGTCTCTCTCGCGTCTCTGTGCTTTAACTGATAGAGAAATACTCTGCTGACAGTCATACCAGCAGCATTCACTCTAGTTACACGTTTACCCGGTGTGTTTATTTCAAAATAAAACATCCCTCAGTCGTATACGCGAATAATCCCTTTATTTCACGATTTAATTGTGCAATCAAAATCCGAGGGATTTAAAACCTAATTTTCAATTAGTTCTGGCATTTCATTTTTGGATAAATGACACATATAGAGATCCAATATAGTGAAGAAATAAAAAAGATCATGATGAGCGCAACAGTTTTCCGTTGCTCTATCTGTGTCTACGGCCTTCTTCTTCCCCGACCACACCCCCCCCCCCCCCCCCTCTCTCTCTCTCCCCGTATAAATCAGTAAAGTGTTTTTTGAAATACTCTGCTGAGAGTCATATTGACTTCATACTGGAAGCTTTCGCTGTAGTTTCACCATTTCCTGGTGTGTGTCCCCTTCAAAATAAAACTTCCAACAAGCGAAAATATGGCAAACATTTTTTTTTAAATGGCAATGGGGCACACAGATTACTGTCCAGACTCAATATAAATCATATGCATCATAGATGACATGAAATAACTTCATTTTTAATGGGAATTATCTATGAAAACTCTATGTAGAAAGATAGGGCTTTTAGAAGCAGCAGCTGCTGAGACGTTGCATGTGTGGCCGAGAAAAGTCCGAGAGAGGCAGCAGTAAGGTAACGCGACGCGCTCCAGAGGTAGACGCAGGATGTGTGTGGGGGCCGTAAGCCTACAAAAGTGTATAACTGCAAAAGACAACATGCATGTACTAGGCATGAGTCTATTTGCATATATAATTAAGTACTTGAAATTACTTTTTAATTTAGAATGCAAACTCCATATGTCTCCTCTTCATACCAAAGCCCAACACACATGCAATTTAAATATGTTGCAGCTAGTCTGTTAAATGTGGAGCCACTAGGAGGCGCCTGCTTTTTTTGTCAGTTGTGTTGGAGAAGAAGAACATGTTCCTGCTGCTAGCCTAGGCTACATGCTACCACTACTTTTTGCCTTTTAATTTTTTTTTATTGACATGTTTGACTGCCTCCCAATGCATCGTTACATCCCTAGTCTTGACGGCTCCATACCATTTTGTTAAAGGTAAAGATCAGTGCAAATATTTAAACATCATGTTTCAGTGCAGAGACACAGCTCAGCTCTTTTTGCCTCTCGAGGAGTTTACCGTCTATGGTCCTCAAGTCTTTCCATCCATCACTTGGGTTTTCCCCCAAATATAGCTTTTTGACACAACAGAAATTCAATTCATTTTCAATCAGTTTTGCTTGACTGTGTGTGACTTCAATGGTCAGTCGGTTCAGTCCTTTACACAATGTCAACTGCATCTGCTGTTGTTTATGTTTTTTAAGCTGAGTAGGATGCATTGTGAATCATTATCTAGTCAACGATTCAGAGCACAGCTGATTAATATAGTTCCAGAGCTTGTGAATGTATTGTGCTCATAATTCTGTGTCAAACAACGTTTCTTGGGGTGGGGGGGTTACCTACCTATGTTTCACCTGTATGGGCACAGGTATGTGTGAAAATTATAATTATCTTGTTCATCTTTTTTTTTTAACTTTTATTTTAGTGGTATTATGTTTTTTTTTACATATGGACAAAAAAAACAGAATAAGTAAACACATACAGTACATACACAACACCCAACCCCCTCCCCCCTCCCTCACATAAACAGACAAGGAATACAGAAAAAAAGTGGAATAAATAACTAAGACAAAATTATTAAAAAAGTACACAAGAAACAAAACAAAGCTAAAACAAAAACAAAACTGGGGCAAACCTCAAACCTCACACCTTTTGGTTCCCAGTGCTGGTTGCCACAGCACTGGGCCCCATATAGCGGGGAATTTATGGGGGTGACCTGACAGCTCATGTCGTAGCCTTTCCACATGTAGAATGCCCACCATTTCCCTCAGCCAGGTATCAAACTGGGGGGCCAAGTCGGACTTCCACAGCCTCAGGATACATCTTTTGGCAATAACCATGCCATACACCATGATTATGCGTGCATTGTGGTCCAATATCTTGTTCATCTTGACGCTATTTGGTTATTATATGAGATTACTGGACTCCATGACCCAATAATAATATAAAACGTGTCATTTGTGCCACTGAAGACAATCCAGGAGTCGCAAATTATAGTCTGTTGGAATTGACCTTTCAGTTGAAAGACAAGAACAGACACAGTTTTTGAGTTCATATCACAATCCTAATAATCAGATTATGATGTTGGAAGTTACACTGCAAAGTATATTACTGAAGTGTACAATGAGCAGCATCTAAATCACAAGTCTGGTGTGGCTGTCAATCAAAGGAACAGTATCTGTGTCAAGCATCGCTGTCACTCTCCTGTGACACAGAAAAGTTGGGGCCTCTCCGAATAGTCTTTTTTGCATTGGAAATTTCCTTTCCTATCGAGATGACCCGGAAGTACTCGCCGGATAGGTGATTCAAATTCTCAAAATGCTTAGGAAAGGCATAGGAAAGGAGCCTCGACTAATCCTTTAACCCTCCTTTAGCATAAATTACTCCGGACCAACCTATGCGAAAGGAAAGGAGATAGTGGTATCCCATAATCCTTTACGGCGTCAAGATTTAAAGCAACAGGCCACCGCCGGAGTTAACCGACTCTACACGAATACGAACGAGAGGGAAAACAGAAGAGAGGAGAAGAGAAGAGAGGAAGATTAAACTCGGCTAAAACAAAATACCCCCCCCCCCCATCGCCCATAAAGATAATAAAGAACTCATAAAAGACCAACGTCATAATAGTTATTTTCGTAGCACATAATTTACACCAAACGAGCGCTTGTTGTAGTCAATTTTCGGAGAATAGGCTAGTGACTCACGTCAGCAATACTCGCCGTCGCGCAATGACGTCGGTTAGGAAAAGTGGAGTCGAATTCATTTGAAATAGTGCTGTCTTTTCCTATGTTCGATAGGAAGCACCTTTCATCTCTCCTTAACCCCGATGACGTTTAGGGGTTAAGGTATAGGAAAGAAGGCTTATAGGTTAGGAGATTGGACTATTCGGAGAGGCCCCTGGTTTCCTTCATACACATTGGTCAGGGTTCGTCCACCACGTGTATTTAACTTATACAGTGGTCACTAGTCTCTATCTGTGCGTGTTCCGTGTGTATATGCTGTTATTAACTATGTTGTATGGAGGCAAGAGGAGGCAGCAGTGATGTTAGTACAAACAAGCAGCAGAATCATTGACTTCACAGAGATCCTCATTTGAAACTGAAGAATAAGTGGATTTGAGGGACAACAAAGGGAGTACACAGGAAGTGTGATAAAGCCCTGGATCCTCCTGTGTGAAAAAAAACAGACACCAATACCAACACACAACAACTTCACATACTGGCTTTGTGCCAGAGGTAGTGGGAAATAGAAAATGATCAGCTCTTATCTGAAGCCCCTGAATAACATGAACAACCTATTTCCTTAATCTGCTTCTTCCAGTCAGCCTCTGTGTTTGAAAGCCTCCACGGTTGGTTGGTTAATTCATTCTGAGCTCAATAGGCCTTACCTACAGCCTCACTGATATGGAGCTGGCATTTACACAGGGGAAAAACATCCTGCCTATTGATCCTGCTGCTTTGTCACCGAGCTTCCCTGCCAGGAGAAAATACAAGAGCAATAAAGATAGTCTACTGTCGCTGGACTGCTACTTTTCCCCTCATCTTCGGCCATGAGTTTGGGTTCCAATGTCAATAGTGCATTCACATGGGCATATCAATGATAATGGATATAGTTAATGTGTGTAGATGATTGATTGCATCATGCTGCAGTCACACACATATTAAAACATAAACAGTAGAACAAGAATCATGATCTCTAGGATATGTGTTTTTTAAGCAATTGTTTTTCCTCCATCTACAGTCCTGTAAACTACTGAGCCCTGATTCAGGTAGCAGGTTTTACAAACTCTGGGTTTAATCCTGCGCTCTGAGTTGCAGAACAGTGGATCAGCGTTGGGTCAATCAACTCTGAGCGTGTTCACTCTGGGTTGATCGCGTGCGTAAAAGCCATCGTCAATGGATTGCTGATAACATGATTCACCATGGAAACAGAAGAAACAAATGATTGATCCTTCTTCTCCACTTCTCAAAAAAAAAAAATTTAACAAATGAGTTTATGGTATGGAGAAGAATTAACGGGGATATTATCTCATAACTCTGATCTAATCACCTCGGCCATTCAGAAAAACAACGGGGGGAATATTTTTTGTCAATAGAATCATTACGCTTCCGTATGAGAAGCAAGTCTATTTTAAGAATTAAGTTACGCATATCAGCAGCAGCAAAAGTGTATGGCGCCGCAAAGCATTGCTGACAGTGTTTTATATTCGCTGTTTTGAGTCAAGCTATAATAGCCTACTGTGCAGTAAACAGACGGTCGCTTCTTTTAAATGAGGAGTCAGACACATTAGATGACAGTTTCCATTGTAGAGACTGATTGATGTATTATCAGATTCCTTGTCCTCTAGTGATCACAGTTTAAATTATTATATTATTTCTATATTCATATACGGCTATTTAACGAGGCTCGTCTGTGACTTTGGGATGACACAAGTGAACAGTAGCGATCGCGTGCAGCCCCAGCCGCAGAATTACATTTCAACCTGACATAAATCTGTTCAGTGGCACAGACGTTAAAAAAATCCCTATTAATAAAAAGAAGAATGATATAGGCCTACATACAATACAAATAGGTTTATTAATCTGAATGTAGAACATGTTCACGATGTGTAAGGTGGCCGCCATATGAACGAACGAGGGCTGAGAACAAGGCTACTGATCAGATAAATGATCGATCAAACGTAAAATCATCAGTACATGATAAAAACATCCCGATGGAGATTTCTATGGATTGATTTTGCTTTAAACTGTACAGGGACGCGTTGTAACAGTGACTCTTTCTTCAGTCTGAGCTGCAGCGTAACAAACTCAGGGTAGGTCTAACCACCTCCCGAGCAGGTTGGACCCACGGCCTATGTTGCCGCAGTAACTGACTCTCGGTTGCGCTGAACCTGCTACCTGAAACGGAAAACCGAGAGTTTCCACTAACTCAGAGCGAACAAACTCTGGGTTGCCTCAAAACCAGCTACCTGAAACAGGCCTCTGCTTAAACTGAGACAGAATATCTGCTCTGTAAACAGCCCTGTCCTGCTTAACATGCTATAGTGTTTTCCCTGGGTCAGAACTGTGTGAGAGGATATAGTGCTATCTTCCAATAGCTAGATGACAGCAGCAGTGTCCATGCATTCAGAAAAGACAATACAATAGAAAACTTCTTTTTTTTCACAATGCACAATGGAATATTTACAACGTTAAACATGTGTCTGTTTCTGTGTCAGCTGGAAACTTAAGATTCAATAGGTGACTTATCTTTGAAACACACTAAGCATGCTCTCAAATGGAAGGGAAGATTAACTATGCGCTGGTTCTCGACTTTGTGCTGTGAAAGTGAAAAGACAAATCCCAAAGGTCTACAATGTTAATACTATTGGTGTGGTGGACTTGAGAGATGAAATATACCGCACATCCTTCATGTATTCAAATGAGAATGTACATATGAATAAATTTACACTGCTGTGAAGACATGTGCTCTGAGGCAGTAGATGATATGTTAGTGTAAGCATGTCATCATATCTGCCCTATTATGAATCAATGCATACAGACTATTTGGGGAAGAATTTCTGCAGGCATATCATTGTATGCTAATCCGCTTAATCCACACACACACACACACGCACACACACACACCACACACACACACACACACACACACACTCATTGTCTTATTATGCAGAATGACACAGATACACAAAATACTTGTAATTAATTGGACAAGCTGAATGTTGAAACATATTTCTTACCAAGTGAAGATGTCCATATCCATCGGACAGACCTGTATTAATTGTCAGTCGCATATTTCATCAGTTAGCACTCATGCATTCCATTACAACAGGAACCACGGTAAATTAATTTAGCAGCAATAGTGATTCCTAGTAAATCAGAGCAGCGGCCTCTGCATTTTGGGTTCAGTTTCCATAATAGAAAACCCAGAGCAGTGACAATCCATCTTTCTGTCTTAATTGGAAGGTGTCAGAGTTTATCGTATCACATTACTTATCTGCTGAGAGGAGAGACACATCTGAAACCTTCAACCCGCCATAAATGTATTTGTATATATCTTATTTTATTTATTTGTTTGTTTATTTGACAGGGACAGTGCATATTAATAAACATTTCAGTAAATATGCCAGATTTAGCCAGAAGGCTAGTTTCCATCTGCAGTCCTTGGCCAGATGTAACAATAGGCTCCCTAAAAAGCAAATAAGCAAATAACAGAAAGAGTTAAAAAAGAAAAAATTAAAAAATAACATATAAAACAGATAAAACATTAATTATAGCCACATACAAGTATTCAGTAGTTCAAGCATTAAAATACATAAAGCATGCAGGACAAACAAGAGTCAGCATCAGACAAACACAAATTAAAAAGGTAGACTAGGACTTATAGCAACATCAGATGTGTTAGATATCAAGGCAGTAGCCCACCAAAGCAGACAGTGCATGCACAACAAACAAACAAAAAGTCGACATGACCATAGTACATGAAGCAGCACAGGAGAGACAGAACAAGCTACACAAAAGCATACAAACAAGCAAGCAAAGTAAGTGTTGCAAGACGCAGGACAAATTCACAGACAGACACGCTGACACAAGGAGGCATGAGCAGGCGGGTCAAGTTTAGTGCTGGCAGGACATATTATCAATGAGCCACTATTTCAGATTAGAACTAAATGACCGATATGTGTTTAGGTCTCTGATACATGTTGGGATGTTATTCCATTCACGTGAGGCTGCAACAGAGAAGGCTGACTGACTAAAGGCACTTTTCCTAAATGGAATAATGCAGTCCCCTCTCGTGACTCCTCTTGTGATCCGATGTTGGTTTGTTCTAATAGTTACAAATTCTCTAAGTGGGGGAGGGGCCATGCCATGTATGATTTTGTAAAAGTGACATGCATTTTTGTGCTTAATCATGTTTTCCCAGCTCAGTAGATTATGTTTTCTTAAAATTGCACAGTGATGGAATTGCCTTGGTTTTTTGTCCAGAACTTTTAGTGTTTGTTTATACAAAGACTGTAGTGGTTTTAGTGTTGTATGATTAGCCTGAGACCAGCTCGTCAGACAGTAACTCATGTGAGAGAATATCATTGAATGCATGTACATCATGGCTGCCTGGGTGGACATAGAGTTTCGAATAAATTTGAAATTGGCAAGATTGAATTTGATCCTTTTACAGACAGTTTTTACATGTGCCCTGAAATTAAAGTTGGAGTCCAGAATAATGCCAAGGTATTTAAATTCCTTAACAATTTCTAATTTTTCTCCTGACACAAGAACATCTGGGTTTACACTAGAGTCATTTGTTTTAGAGAAGAACATACCAACAGTCTTAGACACATTTAGTTGGAGACAGCACCGATTGAGCCATGCTGTAATTTTCACCATAGCATTTGTGAGTTTGGCAGCAACTTCGTTTTTTGTCAATCCATGCACATACAGCACAGTATCATCAGCATACATTTGAATGTGGGCCTCTGGACACACAGACGGCAAGTCATTGATATACAAACAAAATAAAAGTGGACCCAGTATGGATCCCTGCGGGACACCAGTGGACAGGGAGAGGGTGTCAGATTGCTGGTTATTTATTCGAACAGTTTGAGTTCGGTTAAAAAGGTATGATTCAACCCATTGACGTGCCTCAACAGAAAAATTAAAATTGGATAACTTGGATAAAAGAACCCTGTGATTCACAGTGTCAAATGCTTTACGGAGATCGAGAAAGACAGCACCGACAACGCCACGCTTATCCAACAGTGATTTGATTTTCTCAATGAAAAAACAATTAGCCGTCTCGGTTGAGTGGTTGGATCTGAAGCCAAATTGCATTGGATGAAGGGGGAATGAGCTATTGTTCAGGTGGTGTATGATTTGCTCAGCTACACACTTCTCTGCTACTTTAGACATTATAGGGAGGATGCTGATCGGCCTATAGTTACAGGCGGAATGATGATCACCAGATTTGAAAATTGGCGTGACAATTGCAGATTTCCAAATACTTGGAAACTCCCCTTGGGTTATTGAAAGATTAACAATTTTAGTGATGGGATTGGCTAATGATGAACCAATATCTTTAAGCATCGTTGAGTCCATACCAAATGAATCTTTTGCTTTTGAGGATTTGAGAGATCTAATAATACCTGTAATTTTTATTTCTGAGACAGTGTTAATACTGAAGGCTGGCTCCATTGTGTTTACTGAGGACACATTAACATGATCAGTCGAGAAGCCCTTTGCAATAGTTGCTACAGAATCAACAAAGTATCGATTAAGAGCTACTGCTACTTCAGCTGGGTCCTTGGTCAGCTTTCCATTCAAGTCAAGTTCAATTGACCTTCCTGCGCTATGATGTTGTCCCATGAGTTTTTTTAACTGAGTCCATATTATTTTCGGATTACCCCGTGCCTCACTAATTATAGCAATAAAGAAATCAGCCCTAGCTTTCCTC
Organism: Ammodytes dubius; assembly: GCA_026122265.1. NCBI lineage: Eukaryota > Metazoa > Chordata > Actinopteri > Uranoscopiformes > Ammodytidae > Ammodytes > Ammodytes dubius. The sequence goes on along the minus strand of JAOPFK010000160.1, from coordinate 32,249 downwards.
AGACCTGTTATCACTTTATTTCTTAACATGGCAAAGTGATATTTGTCATGATACAATGTTGTTCTAATGGCCGTTTTTAATGCAAGATCACGTTCTTTCATTAGTTTCAAAATGTCTGCATTTATCCAGGGAAGACTGTTCTCTCTATTCCTACTCCTAATGCTACGAGAAAATTCTGCAATTATACTCTGAATTTTACTTGAGAATATTTGACTGCCCTCACTCAGGTTTTTTCCAAACAACAGATCATTCCAGTTAAAACTATGAATAGTGTTTTTAAAACACTCTTGCATGTTCTTGGGGATTCTAATGTTTTCATGTTCCTTAGTAGAGGAGCTAAATCTCTTTTTTGTTAACTTTCTGACCACAAGAGTTAGATTGTGGTCAGATAGCCCAGTTATCATGTTGTAAGTTTTTGAGGTTCTCTCCGGTCTGTTACTGAACACTAAATCAATCTGAGTCCTGGTGGATTGGGTTATTCTTGTTGGACCTTTAATCAGCTGTGAGAGATCTAGCCCATCAGTTATTTGTTTGAGGTTTTTCTAATTGATCTATCTTCCCAATTTACATTAAAATCTCCCATTATTATCACCTCTTTCTTAAAATTACATTCCTTGAGCATGTTTTGGAATTTTTCATAAAAATCATTATTTGAGGAGGGTGGGCGATACATTACAATAAGAACAAAAGACATTTGTGGTGATAGAGTGATAGTCAAGCCAATACATTCCAAATCACAGTTTGACAGCAGTAATTCATTACATTGGATACAATCCTTCAGATAGACCATAACCCCGCCTCCCTTTGATTTCATCCTATCTCTTCTATACATTTGATAGCCTGGTATGTTTAGTGCTGCAGTTGGTGAGTTTTCATGTAGCCAAGTTTCAGATAGACAGAGAAAATCTAAATTTGATTCCATTAGTAAATGCTGGATTTGGTCACTTTTTGATACAATACTTCTTATGTTAAGATGACCACCAAATAAACCCTTAGGTTTAACTTTGGGATCCCATATTATTCTGGAGTGGTTGACAGTTTGAAAGACTTTCCACTTCCTGTTTTTTGTGATTGCCTGATTAATGATTTGTTTCCCATTTACATCCCTTAGCCCTCTGGCCACACGTAGCTTTTTATTTGAGTTAATGTTACACTTTGCTATTGGATTGTTACCTTTGATACCAGGAAGCTGTGGGTCAACCTGCGTATCAGACTGCAGGGCAGACTGAGTCACCACTGTGTAGACCTTTTGCCGTGATTGTTGCCCGGCTGGCTGTGGTTGAAGCCCAGCTGGCTGTGGTTGAAGCCCGGCTGGCTGTGGTTGAGGTTGAAGCCCGGTTGGCTGTGGTTGAAGCCCGGTTGGCTGTGGTTGAAGCCCGGCTGGCCGTGGTTGAAGCCCGGCTGGCTGTGGTTGAAGCCCAGTTGGCTGTGGTTGAAGCCCGGCTGGCTGTGGTTGAAGCCCGGCTGGCTGTGGTTGAAGCCCAGTTGGCTGTGGTTGAAGCCCGGTTGGCTGTGGTTGAAGCCCAGTTGGCTGTGGTTGAAGCCCAGTTGGCTGTGGTTGAAGCCCGGCTGGCCGTGGTTGAGGTTGAAGCCCAGTTGGCCGTGGTTGAAGCCCGGCTGGCCGTGGTTGAAGCCCAGTTGGCCGTGGTTGAAGCCCGGTTGGCTGAGGTTGAGGTTGAAGCCCAGTTGGCCGTGGTTGAAGCCCAGTTGGCCGTGGTTGAAGCCCGGTTGGCTGAGGTTGAGGTTGAAGCCCGGCTGGCCGTGGTTGAAGCCCAGTTGGCCGTGGTTGAAGCCCGGTTGGCTGAGGTTGAGGTTGAAGCCCAGTTGGCCGTGGTTGAAGCCCAGTTGGCTGTGGTTGAAGCCCGGTTGGCCGTGGTTGAAGCCCGGTTGGCTGTGGTTGAAGCCCGGCTGGCCGTGGTTGAAGCCCGGCTGGCCGTGGTTGAAGCCCGGCTGGCCGTGGTTGAAGCCCGGTTGGCTTTGGATGTAGCCCAGCTAGCTGAGGATGTAGCCCAGCTAGCTGAGGATGTAGCCCGGCTAGCTGTGGTTGTAACCTGGCTGGCAGTGGATGTAGCCCGGCTAGCTGAGGATGTAGCCTGGCTGGCAGTGGATGTAGCCCGGCTAGCTGAGGATGTAGCCTGGCTGGCAGTGGATGTAGCCCGGTGGGCTGCGGCTGTAGCCTGGCTGGTAGTGCTTGTAGCCCAGTTAACTGAGGATGAAGCCTGGCTAGCTGTAATTGTAACCCTGCTAGGTGTGGTTGTTGCCCAGTTAAATGAAGGCCTGATAGCCATGATTGTATCCCAATTAGCTGTAGTTGTGGCCCACTTAGCAGTGGCCCTGTTAGTTGTGGTGGTTTAGCATCCAGGTAATAAGAGTTCATTAAAGGTCCAGGATTAATTTCAATATCGCCAGCCAGGAGCAGTATCATCAGAAAATGTGCAATTCCCAGGACAGGTTTAAGTTGTTCTGACTGTTCATCTTTACCTGAGGGTAGCCTTGCACGTCCATTGTCCAGTAGTTTTGTGTAGAGCAGGTGTTGACTCTTCTTTGCTGGGTAGAGGACTTGTTCACTGTTTTTATCCATTTGTTGTGTGAATGTTAAGCACAAGAGTAGATAAGAACATACTAAAGCAATAAAGAGACATGTAGATGGCAAACGCCGATGTCTTTTGAGGTTTTTAGTTGTTTTTTTTGGCATACACACAGAGCCTGCCAACCTGTGTGACTGCACGGCGGCCATCTTGATGATCTCAAGTGTGTTACAATTACAATTATATAGCTTAACATCATCCTCACTTGATAATATTCATTGTTGACAGTTCCTTGTTCATGGTTGAAGTGTGATGCTCTTTTACTGTTACACTGCCTCTATTACAGTATGTTTACAGTGAGGCTTTTACATGTTTGATATGAAAGAATGAAGACGTTAACAATTTATGTTTCTGTTTTTTCTGTTTTCCAGGTAAGATGGACATTAGAACTGCTTCCTTTTGTCTGCATGTTTCTGTACCTGTCTGCATATCTGAATGAGGGTCTACAAAGACACTGCAGAACTTACAGAGAAACAGTAAAACACTTTAAACACACACACACACACACATCTCTAAGTGTGTTCCTCTCACATTATTTATTAAACATCTAATTTAATAATTTAAACACACAAACCCTAATGTTGACATGTTTCTATTGCTGTGTTCTGTGCAATCAATTTTCTTTGCTTTCGATTTATTGTTGTTCAAAATGTTTGAACATGGTTTATGTTAAAGATGTAACCCACCACATTAACATCTAGTTTATTGTCTTGTCTATTGCAAGTTCTTATCCATCAAATAGTGAGTTAAAACAATGGTGATTGAGCATATGACCCAGTGATGAAAGCACCTGTATTTGCTGCGTTGCTACGTTATACTATCAGAGGGGCTATGTCGTAATAACCGTGCTGCAGCAGTGCATTCCTTTACTCATTGAGTTTCAGACTCAGTAGTACTGAGTTCTGTCCTGTTTGCATTCCAGTACATATGTACGTTTGTTAATTTAGTTTTTATGTTTTATATACAGCCTATGGTTTGTATAAGACATGGTCCTAGGGCGCCCTTAGCTCAGTTGTTAGGGCGTCCCCCCCGGGCCGGGCCCAGCAGCAGACCCGGGTTCGATTCCCGCCCGCGGTCGTTCTCTGCATGTCACTCCCCTCTCTGACCCATTTCACCTATGTCTCTACACTATCAATAAAGCATAAAAATGCCCAAAAAATATCTTGCCTGGGCGAGTTCTCTCACTTCGGAGTGCTAACGGCTGTTGCAAGACAGACTCTTTCTGTCTGCACTTATCATAACGTATTGTTCCAATGTTGGATCAGAACACACAGAGAAAGCATTCTGCAGCTAAGAACTGCCAATATACTGACTTCATACAGTCAATAATGTTCGGTTTTGAAAGAAACTCTGGCCCAGAAGTGCCTGCAACTACATGTACGGCCACTAGAAATGGCAGATTACAACTTTAAGTGCAACATAAAAATATCTCAATCATAAAATAAGTATTATGTGTACAATACAAAACATAACAAATCATTATTCTGGATAGAAATATCACAAATACGCTTTGATTCTAACACTGGTCATGTTTGATACACCTATGGAAGAGTGTAGTGGCCAATCACGTTTGCATCTAAAGGTTAAGTAGGCTAACTGCTAAATATTTTATATAACCTGCAAAGGAATAACACAAACACGGGCCCCCCACTGAATGTCATGCTTCAGCACGATTTGGTTGGTATCTGCTTGTTGATGAAGGCTTTTATTTTTGTGTTGTGAAGCAATGAAATAACTAGCTGGTCATGGCCCAATCAATTGGTTGTTTTTGATATTGGAGTAAGTTGAATGAATCAGATGCTTTCTCTACATTTTGCAGTGTTTCAGTTGCATATGTCTGTATGAACAGTGGAAAGTTAAATACGTTACCTAATAGTTATGTGTTCTAATCATGGACAGAATGCCAGAGGGTTATCAAATCAATATTTCAAACTGATTGTGAGTTATCGCTGCACAGTCAAGGATTCAGAGCAGTGTCCGCCCGAGCAGGCAGCTCAGAGAAGACCAAGTCTTGTTATCACCTGCGCAGTGAGACAGCTGTGAGACAGACAGCTGTCATCCTAGTGGCAGAGCCAGAACAGAGGGAGACACACACCACACCACTGCTGCACCAGCTGTCCTCAGATATTCTCTTCAACTCTCACATGGGGATCTACATGAAGCCTACAGCGAGGCCATCAAACTGAACGGGCTTAAATAGAAAATACTAATCAATGAACAACAAGTGTTACAATGTGAAACAGGGATCCACAATCCCAACACAGGCAGCATCATCACAACAGCAGAGCCTGTCTACACCTGTGGCTCAGCACCAGCACATGATGGAGGTGTGTGTGTGTGTGTGTGTGTGTGTGTGTGTGTGTGTGTGTGTGTGTGTGTGTGTGTGTGTGTGTGTGTGTGTGTGTGTGTGTGTGTGTGTGTGTGTGTGTGTGTGTGTGTGTGTGTGTGTGTGTGTGTGTGCGTGCGCAGGGGCGTAGCACCAAATTCTGGGCCCCTATACAAAAAGTCCTGATGGGCCCCCTAAAAAGCGGTCTTACAATACATATGTCTCTCTGAGCCAGACAACTCCACAATATTTAATCTGATGAATGACCAAATCATTACTTTTACCGGTGTTTCCCCCATAATATGTCTTAGTCAAGGTGGTCACTAGCCAGGGTTACAGGAGGCACTCCGCGCCGAAAATTTTGGGGTATTTTGCTCAAAGATGCCAATGCGCACTATAGAAATAAACAACTGTTTATTTGAATACAGTTGTGCAATTTTGTTTGCTATGTGCAGGTATAATTTTACAGACAGTACAAAACACAATTAAAGAAAACTTCTACTGTTTTGGTGCAATACTATGCAGACACACTAAATACAAATAATAGACCATACACTTGTGTAGGCACACCAAGTGCAAATTCAACTTTTTAAAGTTCCTTTATGGATGGGGGGCTGTGATTATTGTGGACAATAGGCCCACTATGATGCGATAGCCTATAATTCATAAATGGTTATTATTAGCCTACTTGCTTGATTTCTTTTTAAATACAGGTCGTTTTGGAACATGTCTTTCCCAATTTAAAACATAAAAATAAAGCAGCATTGAAAATTCAGTAACTTATTTAAACTTACTGAAACTTGCAGGGGCCATCACTCTCATGTATTCATCAGACTTTTCTTTGCGCTGTCTGAGCTGATAGATAGGTTGTGTTGCCACAGTGATGTGGAGTCTTAAACTGTCCTAATTTTGCCAGCACTAATTTCTGTACAGCTAAATATCCCCATAGAAACATCGCTGCGTTTATTTTCGCCACCAGTTCAATTCAATGTTGGCTTGCTCCTGCTTACTCTCCCGCACACATGCCTTAGTCATGCGCAGGCCCCTGATCTCCTTGCAAGGGTCAGGGGCCTATCACGAGCCAGTCAATTATTTATTTTTTGGAATGGCATTGTTCAGGGCCTTCGAAGATCGGGGCCCCACATTTAGCTTGTTAAAAAAAAAAATAATAATAATAATAATGGGTCCCCCTCTGCCTTGGGCCCCCCCACGACTGTATCACTTTCCCCCCCAGTCCGTCGGTCCTGATCACACTATAATACAATGAACAAGAAAATAAAGAAAACTCTTAATGCTTTAAAAAAATAAAGCTATTGAGAAAATATGTAGGCTATATTTAGAGATTTTATTGAAATTGTTTTTTGATTTCTTTGTGGGAGGAAACCGGGATACCCGGAGGAAACCCACGCAGACGCGGTGGAACATGCAAAGTCCTGACACATAGAAACCAGTGTGTGTGTGTGTGTGTGTGTGTGTGTGTGTGTGTGTGTGTGTGTCAGGACTAAATACTGAACCCCCGCTCTGCCCTGTTGACTGATACAGCTTGTGTGTTATTAAGCTGTCTGTTAGTGTGGTAACTGGTCACTCAGTCTTATCAAGTTGATGCAAATGTTTCGTTTTTCTCTTCTAAATTGAAGATAAGGGTCTATAAAACAATCTTCTTAAATGACCACAATCGAAATCTTAAACTCTTAATTTTCAACAACAACAAAAAAATACTTGAACCAAAGTTATAGTTACACAGACCCGGAAAATGATAAAGAGACCAGTCTGGATTTTTCTTAAATCTTCATCTCTACATTACTTTTTTGAAAATGCTCTAAATAGCAATATTTGTATTGTGAATTTGGTAGAAATGTTGTCAGTAGTTCGTATTATAAAATCCAAAATGTTCATTCTACTCAAACATATGCCTCTAAAGAGTAAAACAAGAGACACTGAACATTTGGAGTGGTCTCTTAATTTTTTCTGGAGCTGTAGACCTTTACCTTTCAATTTAGAAACGAAACCCAAAACATTTGCATCAACCTGAAATTAATACATTGAATCACCTATGACCTAAGACCATATACAATCATATCTGGTACAAATGTGTATGGCTCTCTGTCTTTCAAGCTGGGGTGCTTATACTTACGCCGGTAGTGAGGCGTCAAAAACTTCTTAAACCGCCTCCAGAGAGAAGGCTTCCTCATGGGCTCTCCCGGCTGCTTTGTGGGCTCTTCTGGCTCTTTTATCTCCTCCACATCCTCTGGGCGTCTCCTATTTGTCTCCTGAGATGAATTTGAGGACTCTTCATCCGACACGTTCTCCCAGTGTGGGAAAAGGAAGGGGTTGAAGTACGTTTGTCCATCGTATGCCAGGAGCTTCTTTGGTCGTGGCTCATAGACCTCTCGTTTGGGCTTCAGGCTCCTCTCCTTTGTCGTCCTGCCTGACTCTTGGGCGTCCTGCTGTGGCTCCTCGTCCTCCTCTGAAACACCAGAGTCTGAGCTCAGTGAAGAGACTTCTGTCAGGTCCGAGGAGGTGTTGGAGGAGAAGGTTGAAGAGACTGAGCTCAAGTCAATCGCCTTATCAGTCTCTGGCTTTTCGTCCTCTTGCACCATGACCTCCTCGGTTTCCCTTTGGGCCACTTCTGCTGGTTCTTCTTCCTCTGTTTGTGCTTGCTTTGTTTCCAGTGGTGACCTTTCAACCACTTGATTTTCAGCCTCCTGTGTAGGCTCTTCCACCTCCCCTTTTGGTGGGTTAAGGACCTCCTCTGTAGGCTCCTGGTCCTCAACTTGGACCTTCTCTGTTTGGTCCATGATGCCTCCAGAAGCCGACAGCTCAAACATCTCTTGATTTCCGGCGTCTTTCTCTGACTCTTGGGCGTCCTGCTGTGGCTCCTCGTCCTCCTCTGAAACACCAGAGTCTGAGCTCAGTGAGATGCTTTCACTAGAGACTTCTGTCAGGTCCGAGGAGGTGTTTGACTTGAGCTCAGTCTCTTCCACCTTCTCCTCCATCTCCTTATCTGGCTCTTCTTCCTCTTGCACCATGACCTCCTCGGTTTCCCTTTGGGACACTTCTGCTGGTTCCTCTGTGTCCTTTGGTGGCTGCTCAGCTTCCAGTGTTGACTTTCCCATCTCTATATTTCCAGCCTCGTGTGTGGGCTCTTCCACCTCCCCTTGTGGTGGGCTAAGGACCTCCTCTGTAGGCTCCTGGACCTTCTCGGTTTGGTCTTCAACCTCCTCTAGAACATCTGAGTCCGTGATGCCTCCAGAAGAGTTTAAAACCTGAAGTAACTCGGAGGCTTTGGTTTTGAGCTCGTACATTTCGAGCTTCATTGCTTCCATCTCGTCCTTCAAAGCCTGATTCCTTCTCCTCAGTTCTTCATTCTTAGCCACAAAGTTCCTGGAGGCCCTTCTACGTTTGACGTTCATCTTCTCCATCTTGGATATGAATCGTTCAGCCACCTTGAGGGCTTTATCTCCCGCTTTAGGCTTTTCCGCCAGCTTCATGTCTTCAGCCTTTACCTCCATGATCTGCGGCTGATCTTGCTCCGGCTCTTTCTCGTGGCTGTCGGGCTCCACATGTTCAGGTCCAATGGAGGAAAGGCTCATAGTCAACTGTGTCTTGAGCTCCTGCACCTCCTCCTCCAGCTTTAGCCTCAGACTCTGCTCCTCCTTCAGTCTCTGCCCCACCGTCTGGAGGTCGGACCTGTAGATGGATATGACTTGTTCAGCCTCCATCCGCATCTCCCTCTCCTCACCCAGTCTGGAATAAGCCGCTTGGAGGCTCTCAGTAAGACTCTCCACGATGGAGTCCTCATGAGGGAGCTCCATGCAGACACCCTCTCCGTGTGTCTGGACGTCCCCCATGTGGTGGTGGATTATTTCCCCCGGCTGCCCCACCTCTTGTCTGGGAGTCTTGTTGGCTTGGGGCTGGGTGGTGGTGTGGAGCTCCTGGTCCTCATTATTCATGCTTCTGCTGCTGCCATCTATGAACAAGCCGATGTTACAGAGCTCCTTCCAGTTCTCTTCTGGAGGTCCCAATTCCAGTTCCACCATCAGGGCCCAGCTCATGGCACCGGACGGGGTCGATTCCTCTGTCGAATTCTTCTTCTGATCTTCCATTGCAGTTCTTAAATTATGATGCTCCAAATTATATCATAAAATAATATAAAATATATTATAAAACAATACAATCGCTCTCCGGTTGTTTGTTGAAAATAGTTTTCAGTCTTTTGAAGTGTCTGGAACAATAAAAGTGTTTTCAGTCCTTGATGTTCTGGCTGTCTCAGGTCCTGGTTCTAAATCCTGGTCTTGAGTCTTTGGTTGGATCTAGGTCTACTTATAAACTTTTAACATTCATCTGTGACACCATGTGTGACATCATACATCAACATATTTTTTTGCCAACATTCCATTCTTTTCAATTATGACTCATCTACATTCCGTTGATATCACCGATGCCTTTGATGTTTCTGTGACATCATACGTAATTTTCTTTTTTTTTGCCAACATTCTATTTTTTTCAATTATGACTAGGGTAATTCCTTTGATCTCATATCACTATATAAGTCAGAATCTGTGACAAAATGGCCACCATTTCAACATTCCACACATCAAATCAGTCACATACTGATGAAAATACACAACAACTATAAGGAATTCTCCATGATAATTACTTTTATCTATTAAAGCATTTGTATACTGTACTTTTGTTATTATACTTTCAGTTAGTGTTAATTCTAGCGTCCCCCTTTGGACAAAAGCGGTAGTGTTTTTACTACGCCAGCTGTTGTTCCTGGGTGAGCGTATACCCATGACAAAGGCATTAAGAAAAACTATATAGAAATAGCATTCTTTGCACTGATGGTCTCGTTTGATGTTACATGTAATTTATGATCATCAGAGGAAAAATTAGACTGTTTCAGAAATATTTCAAAGTTCCTCGCAGCACTTTCCCCTCCATCCCTTCCCTCAGCACAAACTGCTCTTATGAAAATGTTTTACTAAAATTTCATTCTTAAACAGTTCAACATTGTAAATAAACATATTTCATTGTTTCACTTTTTGTACACACAAATGCAGCAGAAAACTATGACGAAAAAATTACAATACAGGCCATTTACTTAGTTATTTTGCTGGTGCAGGCGGAAGGACACACACACACACACACACGCCTCTTTGAGTCATAGACTGTATGAGGTTTGAGTACAAGTCCATGTTTTGTGAAAGGCATCAGATTTCCTTTAATCTTTCTACAAATGAATCAGTCAGTGATATTATTTTCATTTTTCATTTTACCTTTATTCATACTGTAGAGATCAATTGAGGGGTAACCCTCATTTACAATGATGTCGAGTTCAAACAAATGCAAAGCAAAAACAACAATGCATACACAATATACTGTGCAAATACATTAAATACACAACAAGCTGACACAGAAAAAAAATGAAACATTTAGACAGATGTAGAATGGCTGTAATTAAAATGAGGTGGTTGCAAGTACGACATAGTAGATATTTTCAATTTCTTTCTTTCAAAGGTTTTTTTATTCATCAAAAGATTTGCGAAGCAAATACAGTACAATGGTTAAGTTTTTTCCCCTTTTTTCTTCCCCCAAACACACCCCGCCCATATCCCACCCCCACACCCAACCACAAACAATCCTGCATCAAAAAAAATCAGAGATATTTTCAATTTAATTAAAACAGTTAATAAAAAATTTTAAAAAAATATATATAGCCTATATATATTTTTTAATTTTTTTTTCTGATGGGCCCCCCTCTGCCTTGGGCCCCCCCGTGACTGTCACACTTTCCCCCGCAGTCCGTCGGCCCTGTGTGTGTGTGTGTGTGTGTGTGTGTGTGTGTGTGTGTGTGTGTGTGTGTGTGTGTGTGTGTGTGTGTGTGTGAGAGAGAGAGAGAGACCGGGAGAGAGAGAAAGAGAGAGAGAGTGGGAGCGAGCGAGCAAGTGTGGGCGTTGCTGTTTGTGTTCTCAGTATGAGTCTTATTTGAGTTTAATTTAGTGAAGAGCACTACAGGATGATTCAAGTGCTAAACACTGAGAATGATCCCCAACCTCTCTGACAGCAGAGAAGAAACAAACTATGGGAACAGGCAGCTTCATGAGACACAGAGATAAACTGAGTCACTTTCTCTCCTCAGTGCAGCTGAACTGTACAGGGCGTTTAAATCACCTGTCACACAGTGTGATGTATCAGACTAATCAGAGCCATAGCAGAGCTGTGTGTAGCAGTGGGTCTGCACAGTCCTACAGCACAGCAGCCTGAGAGCAGCTCAGAGGAAATGAAGTGAGGCTGGACTGTTGAGGAGAAATAAGAGGCTGCAGGAGTTCAGCTGTTTGTTCAAGAAGCTTTCACTCCACTAGCAGTTTATAATAAGGTCAAAGGTCATTGTGGAGGGCCATGACCCTTCAGTATGAGAGACTGATGAACAACCATTACAGAGCTGGAGAAAAGATGCTCACTGGAGAGATCAACAGACTGGCTGACAGAGCACATTGTGTTGACAGAGTAAGACTAAAGCTATTATTCTCATCATTATTATGAGTATGGCTAGAAGTGGTTGTGGTAGTTTAAAAAGTTGTAATATTACCTGCAGTAGCCATTATATATGCCTTACATTGGGTGTTCGGGCTGACACAGTCCATTGAATTGTCAAACAGAGAGACAAAGGCAGGGGCCTTGCTGTAAAATGTTAAACATGCTCCAGCTACATTGTTTTCACTATGAAGACGGATTCAAAGTCAGTGAAAACATCTGAATATAATAATGACACTGTAAACCCTTTCATATGGTGTCTGATGGTGCCTCGATATTCAATCTATTCCACTCTGGAAAAAAAAATGTTCTTCATTGTTCTTCAATAAAAAGCAACCAATATGCTGCAGATAGGGTGTCATTAATTGATCATTATACTGTTTACAACCACAGATGGTCTTTATATACACAGCTTTATTTTATACAGCAATACAAACAATCAGCAGATGTTGTTGCTTGTCTAGGCACTAGAACATGTTCATTGTTTCTGCTGCAGTCATGAGACCTGCTCTCACAACTGTTTCTTGTTTTGTTACACTCTCAGATAGGTCTGACCTTGTAAAGGCTGCATTTATATGTGTGCTGCACATTTATCTTTCAAATGTGTCTGTTGTAGTTTTTGTAAACAACATGACAGTGTTCAACCTTTGTTGCTGTAACAGCAGAGTGTTGTCTTTGTCTGTGAGTATGGTGGTGAGGGCATTCCTCTCAAATCAAATTTGTGTGTGTGTGTGTGTGTGTGTGTGTGTGTGTGTGTGTGTGTGTGTGTGTGTGTGTGTGTGTGTGTGTGTGTGTGTGTGTGTTGTTGTGTGTGTGTGTGTGTGTGTGTGTGTGTGTGTGTGTGTGTGTGTGTGTGTGTGTGTGTGTGTGTGTGTGTGTGTGTGTGTGTGTGTGTGTGTGTGTGTCACCAGTCATTGCCAGTTCATCTATATTTCCATGTGTTTGAGTTTGTTTAATGCCAGTGCTCGGATCACTTTATTATAGCTTCTTCAAATCTGCAGAATTGTCTCCAATGCTCTTCTCCTTGTGCCTGCTCTCACTTCACTACAGGTCTCAGACCTGCTCAGTGCTTATGAGCAAAGCATTCTCTCAGGTCATCTCACACAGGCCTGTTTTAAAGATTAAAGTGGAGTCTGAGGGAGAATGTGTTACATGCAGTCAGGGCCTTCAGTAGCGAACTCCGACCAACCCCCGCCCCCCTCCTCCTCCTCCCCAAACACTGAGAAACGCACATGTCAGGTGCCGATACAGCCAACACAGCCACATACAAAATATAGGCTAAAATCACAGTATACACTAATGCATATGCATAACATGAAGAGCTTGACAGTTGATCTTCAACAACCACAGAGCAGCGCACTGCGCACACCACTGTTGTTTATCCTACACCAGATAAGACTACTGCACCATCACCATCAGATATTTCATGTCACTCGACAACTGTTTGCAAACGCATAACACGACACAACACAAGCATTCAGTTATTGTAATAGGGTTCACTGGATGCTTGCGCAACTTCAACGGATTCAATTTAGTATAGCGACAATATTACCAGTGCGCCGCATTCACTTCAATAACACAAATGAAACATGCAAGAAGGGTCTTTTATGCCAAATATTTTACAACAGCCAATCCAACCAGCATATTAAGAAGAAGTGTAGTTGAGAGTTGGTTCCCATATCATGCTTAGAAAACGGCATCAACGATGAAAAACAGCATCACCTACTGCCCAAGTCCCAGCAATATAGGCTACTACAAGGACCATAACAAACAAACAAAATGGTTTTAAAACCCCATAAAAAACGTTATCTTTTCACAGATAGACACAGCCAAAAGTAACACTCACCCATCACTTGTAGAGGAAACCCATCCTCGGATCCTATAAGCCATTAAGGCTGTTAAAATCCGTGATGTGCCATGTTCCTTCACAGGTTTAAAAAGCAGACAGGTCCAGCAACATACCGGTAACTTGTTCCGCTCGGTGCTAGCTGTTAGCCAGTCATAGCGTCGTAGTTACAGTCAGTGAAGTGCCGCAAAAAAACGTTGTCAGGCCATCCAGCTTATGTGTAGCTTATTCCTGTCGAAACTATATCTAAACTATGTTAAACGATCACCTTTAAATAGCCACGCTAGATCGGCAGCGGGAGCAGTAGGTTGTGTGAAAGATGGCCATGGTAGTTCACTCACATCATCACAATGCTAATAGTGCGCGCGCCGAAGTTTCAAACTTCGCTGATGACATCACGGGGGGCAAGCGGCTGAGATATCGCTGGGCCTTGGGGCGGGCTGTCACTACACATCAAAATCTGATTGGCTGATGAGACACGTCAGTCAGCGTTATTATCCAATAGGAGACGGCAGCTTCAATGAAAGGCCAGCAATACTTCTAGTGCAGGCCCCGCTGCTCCACATAGCTGTGATGCGTTTAGATGAGATATGCCTGGGAAATCCAGCTCAGCCTCACAAAAAATAACTATATTGCAAAAATAAATTAATAATTTTTGTAATGTACTGACATTTTTTATTAAATTCAGACACATTTAAACACAAATTAATATAATTTTAAACAAAAAAAAATATATTATTTGGATTTTGACAGGGCCAGCAGAGAAGGCCCTGCTGGCCCTGATGGCCCACCACTGGTTACATGTAATGCTCCGGTCTCTGGAGCAGCTTGTCAGATGACCTCACATGTTTCCCAGTGTGGACCTTGTTTAATAGAAAGCTTAACATGCTGCCTTTGTCCTCAGCTTATACTTGTTATGTATGCATTGTTATAACATAATATATATTTGTGTGTGTGTTTCGTGGTTCAATGAATATTTAATGTTGCCTAGTTTTAATCCTTTTTGTTGCTGCTGTTCATGCAAACCACACTGAGTTTACCTGTGTATGAAATGATAAATTAACTGAATAGCTTTATCCCTAGCCTGCTCTTCCTCCTCTTACCTCTCTTGGTCATGCCTGGGTGCTCTTGTCCAGACAGCAGTGGTGTGCAGTCTAATCCTCACAGTAATGACTGTACAGCAGAGGATTGTGGGTAACTACTGGACTTGTTCATTCATCAAGGTGATATTTCCACCTCCCTGCCGTGTGCTCCACAGTGCTGCTGGCCACCTGGCGTGCTTCAATGAACGCCAGCTCACTCCCTGCTGTGGGATTCGTTGACAGACTTGTATGTTTTCCAATTAGCTGTTTGTATTTCATCAATATTGATAAGGTTGCTGATGTCTACCATAGGCTGCACACCTGATCTAATTTACTTTTCTCATACTAATAATTTAACATACAGTAGTGAATGGAATGTGGAAAACTACTCCATGTAGTGAACATTTAGCTTGTTGCCACTTTAAAGATGGTTTGTTTTAAAAGTCAGTTTTCTGATTCTTTCAAACTATCGGTTATGTTCTTATTCCAGGTAATTCTTATTCTACTGACAGGAAGAATACCATGGAAATGATACGTTTGACATCATACAAGCCCCAAAACATAGCAGACACAAACATTAATTTAATCATATGAAACCCAAATAATCTGAAAACAATAGGTGTGAAAGAGAACCAAACCTGTTAAAAATGAAACTATGGTTGCGTTCCGAATCGCATACTTTTTTCTATTCTACATAATACATCCAACGATAAAAATAATCTAGTTAGGATGCAGTAGGCATACTATTGGGACATACTTTACTCTCTTATTTTCCTTGATCTTGCCTCTTGCTTTTATATCCGTCGCATCCCCGTTTGTTTTCATATGGAGGCTTCGTCGATGTGACGTCACTTCACGTGCGCACTGGATTGTGGGTCAGAATCGCCCAAATAGGATGCACTTTTCAACACTAACAATCTTGGCCGCATGAAGTAGGACATCCGGGTACTTCTAACCATCCTAAATCTGGCCACAAGAATCAGGACATCCTAAATCTTTTTTCTACATACTATAGTAGAAAGTATGCGAACGCAACCCATGTATTATTCTCTGTGCCAACCAGGGAAGAAAACTATAAGCAAACTATCTGGTGTGAGCGCCCTGACACCTTGTTCACACAATAGGCGACAAACTGCCTTGCGGGAATGCTGCCTCTCTCACACTGTTGTGTTTACAATGCACACCTCTCCTGTTCCGTGGTGCGGGACCTGCCAGCCAAATCTCCATGATTTGATCGCAAAGCAAAGTCATGTTTTTTTATTAGCAAGACAGTGTGTGTGTGTGTGTGTGTGTGTGTGTGTGTGTGTATTGTGTGTACATATATATATATATATATATATATATATATATATATATATATATATATATATATATATATATATATATATATATATATATATATATATACTGTATATATATATATATATATATATATATATATATATATATATATATATATATATATATATATATATATATATTGTTGTATGATCGGAAAGATAAAGGACAGAAGGTGGATATGCACATTTAGAATTACTATTTTCTATTCATTGAAAATCCAAATGATGGTTTGTATACTGAAAATAAATTTAAATCAAACTAAAATATATACCTACCACACCATAATTCAATTGGTCTGTCTCTTTACTATGTCTTTGGGCATATATATATATATATATATATATATATATATATATATATATATATATATATATATATAGGGCTGTCAAAATTAACACGTTAACGCAGGGTGATTCATTTCTGGAATTAAAGTGTTAAGCGCAGAATGATCCGCCCCGTGCATCCCACCCGCTCTGTCACTCTAATGTTGTGGCTGACCCAGGATCAGTAGCTGCGGCGCACAGCCAAACATAGCAGCACGTTAGCCCATGCCGTGTTTTAAACTGCTAACGGCCACGTCTGCGTCACGGTCTAACGGCCTCTGCCCACATCCTGTGTCTACCTCTGGAGCGCGTCGCCTTACCTTACTGCTGCGTCTCTCGGACTTTTCTCGGACACACATGGAACGTCTCAGCAGCTGCTGCTGCTGCAGCGCTGCTTCTAAAAGCCCTATCTTTCTACATAGAATTTTCATAGATAATTCCCATTAAAAATGAAGTTTTTTCGTGTCATTTATGATGCATATGATTTATATTGAGTCTAATATTGAGTCTGGACAGTTATCTGTGCGCCCCATTGCCTTTTTTTTCACATTTTTGCTTGTTTTGAAGTTTTATTTTGAAAGGGACACACCAGGAAATGTTGAAACTACAGCGAAAGCTGCCGGTATGAAGTCAATATGACTCTCAGCAGAGTATTTCTCTATCAGTTAAAGCAGAGAGACCCGAGAGAGACGCGCGGCTCTCAGAAAAAAATAGGCGAGCCTCCTGAGGTAAAGGGGAGCGTCGCTGCAGACGTGCCCCCGACGCGCATCAGCAGTGCGTCTGAGGTTGGATGTGTGCCCGCTCTAGGTTGATTACATGGTCAGTGACAAAAAGTCAGACGCAGACGCGAGGTAGACGCGTAGTAGAGGTAGGATGTGTGTGGAGGCCGTTAGGCTGTGTTCGGAAAGCCATACTAGCGTCCTACATCCTACATACTCACCATCTATATACTGCATACTGTCTACTCAAAGATCGATTGTGTATGCGAGGTGCGTCGAAACGTTTTCAGTTGAAGTATACTCAAGCAATGAAGAATTTCTTCTTCTTCTTGTACGATTCAGGCAGTTTAGACGCTGTTTAGCGTATAACCACCCTCTACGGGTTAGATATTGCACTAGATTTTTACAGTCCTGTTTTCATCATCTGTGTTTTGGACCTCTTGTTTTATAATTATGTTTTGAGGCGGAGGATCCCTCTGACACTCTCTGTGCGGCTCATCAGACAGCACTCAGCTGTCTGTCAGTTGAGCTGGACGAGCCGCGGTGTGTGGAACAGCGATCTGTCCTGATCTCTCTCCACTATCAGCCTCACATCACTAATTTCACTTAGTAACTCTAATGTTGTTAGGTATTTATCGTCATCTCTTATCTATTGTAAGAGTTTATGAATCACTGCACGTACAGTTGTCAGATCATGGACCCCAAACAATGTTGTTGCCTAGCAACTTGCTCGAAAATATTTCATTTTCCTGGGCGGGTAGAATTGACCCAGTGCATTGTGGGGCGGTTGAGTAGGAAAAGTATACAATCGATTCATACCCAAAATGTTCCTGGAAGTTAGTACTCATCCGGGAATTTCTCGCATACCCAACCGTCACATACTCAAATTGAAGTCAAAATGAGTATGAGTAGGACGTTAGTATGGCTTTCCAAACACAGCCATAGATAGTACAAAATCAACTGCCGCGGGTGGAAACATTGTCCGTCTGCAGTTTTCAGAGGTGTGTGTGATTAGACATCAACATAACGTCGGCTTCCTGGCACAAACATTCCCCTAGGACGTGGTCGGGCTTACAAACACAAAACGCATGCACACACACACACACACACACACACACACACACACACACACACACACACACACACACACACACACACACAAGTAAAGAGACAGACCCACTAGTAGAGAGACAGACCCACTAGTAAAGAGACAGACCAATTGAATTATGGTGTGGTAGGTATATATTTTAGTTTGATTTAAATTTATTTTCAGTATTAAAACCATCATTTGGATTTTCAATTAATAAACATACTAATTTTAAATGTACATATCCACCTTCTGTCATCCATCTTTCCGTTCATACAACAATATACAGAGACAATTTGAATTTTTCGGGCATATTTCGAATGGTAAAATTAATCGTGATTAATCCACAGATTCCTTTGATTAATCTGATTAAAAATGTGTATCGTTTGACAGCCCTAATATATATATAAAGGATAATGTATAGCAAACCGGCCACTCTCTTCAAGGTGAAAAAGAGCCCGGGCTGTGTACATTGTTGGTCTTTATTTCTCAAGAATGACCTGCACGCTATACATTACCATTAGTGCTGTCAAACAATTAAAATATTTAATCGCAATTAATCACACATTTTTATCTATTCTAAATGTCCCTTGATTTATTTTTGGCCCATTATTTTTTCTCTTATCACACACATTAGTATTGCAATAAAAAATGTACGCCGTTAAAATGGGTTTGTGTTAACGTCATTAATAATGAGTTAAACTGACAGCACTAATTAGCAAACTTATTACACGGCTTCTAACTAAATTAGGACACTATACAAACAGTACATGGAATTGGCCTGTGTGTTAAACAAACCTCAAGCAACTTAGCTAGCATTACCCCCAAAATCAATAACACATTTCACAGAGAAAATGACAATGGCGAACATGTGTATTATTAATAATAATAATAGTAGTAATAATAATAATGCATTTATTTTATATGGCGCCTTTCAAGGCACTCAAGGTCGCCTAACAAGCATAAAACAAGGCAAAAACACAATTAAAACAAGTTTAAAAAGCACAGAGCTTGCAGCAGATTTTCAGTCCATGGATGAGTATGCCAGCCTAAATAAATGTGTTTTGAGGTGGGATTTGAAGGTGAGAGGTGAGTCCTGTGCTGTGTCTGAAATCGCGCACTTCTGTACTTACACTTACTTTTTTGAGTGCACTTTGCGCAAAACCGGAGAGTGTGCCAAAATGCAGTGCACTGTAAATTCCTCGGTTGTGCACTCAAAACGGTCTAAAACTTGAGTGTGGAGCGATGGACACTTTCCACACTCAACGGCCGCCATCTTGCCTACGTAGCGGAGAGCACGGGACATTAAAATCAAAATAGAGGAGCTTGAAGCAACGGTGGAGACGTACGCGCCCTACAAAAGTTAAATTATACATTTGTTTTGTTTTTCCGCAACTAACGTGTCTGTTTTGGCTATCGGTAACACAAGCAGAAAAAAATACCACCGAAGAAGAACCGTCAAAATGCAAAGTCATTTCTGGTAGGTGCGCAACGGCAGTTTGGACAGTGCACTGTAGAAATGAGAGCACAGTAAGTGTACTGTTGGGATAATAAAGTGCACTCAATGCAAGTGCACTTACGTAAGTGCGCAATTTCAGACACAGCACATGTTTCTAATGTCCGGGGGGAGGCTGTTCCAGAGGCGTGGGGCGGAGCGGCTGAAAGCTCGAGCCCCCATGGTGGACAGACGAGCTGGGGGGACGTGTAGGTTGATGGAGGAGGCGGATCTAAGTGACCGGGTGGGAGTATTGATTTGGATGAGGTCAGACAGATATGGGGGGGCGAGGTTATGTATGGCATTGAATGTATTGAGGAGGATCTTATATTCGATACGGTGTTTGATAGGGAGCCAGTGAAGTTGGTGCAGGATGGGGGTGATGTGACAGATGGCAGGGGTTTTGGTGATGATACGTGCAGCAGTGTTAGTAGTAGTAGTAGTAGTAGAACATGTATAATACAAAGATTATTTTCTTTTAAAAGTAACAATGGCTAAAAAGGGTGTAGGAAGAAGCCAAGGCTTGTTATGCCTACCCTCTTGACATATTGTTATATTATAAATAAAATAATATAAAAAAAGTCTTTATCTTAAGGCGAGACACCCCAGGTGAATAGGGATTTTTTTTTAACTTATAGATATCATCATGAAACTTTGCCAGTTGATTACTGACACTAACACATATATGTTTTGTATTACATGTTTTTCTTTAATATTTTATCAAATATGCAAATATGGCAATATTTAACCAATTATGCGTACATTTGGGTCATTTTTCGAGAAAGAAATCGAGATGTTGGATAAAGCCAGAGTTAAAATCTCTATTTTATTTTAAGCACAGATTAGTTTCTAAAGTTTTTACAGAACAGATTTTGGATACAGCCTTTTTTCATTTAATAAATCAAAAAATACTATGTACACGTCTTAGAAATGCATTTTAGGCATGTTTTTAGGAGGAAAATGTATTATAAATCAGACAATTAACAATATATTAACAAATCCTTCTGTAAAAACCTTTAAAATAGTGCTATGAATGATTATAGAAAGTTTGGTTGATGTCAGTGGTCTAGAAGTTGAGATATCTTTCGCAGAGTATTGGAAAAAGCTCATTTTGAGAAAACGGCCGTTAAAGATAAAAACGTGAATTCTGCTGATAATCACTGATTATAGCTAGAGTAATTTATTGAATTAGGCCCTACACCCCTCAGTGCCATATAGGCCTACCACTGCTTAACACAGGGGTTCTCAAAGTTTTGACAGCTGAGGGCCAATTTAGGAACCCAAAATTTGACTGAGGGCCGCCCAAGGGAAAAAAATTAATAAAACAGAAAACATAATCCCATTTGTAATCATTTTAATGACCAGTTTGCATCTCTACAGTTACATGTATTGGTCTGCATCCAGTATAAACAAAATGTATATAACAAATGTGGCAAAGGCAAAACCTGGCACAACTTGAGAAAACCTTAAGAAACATTGTAACTAAAACACAATCCCTGGGGTTCTCTGCCCCCCTACAGTCAAATATGGGATATAACAGTCCTGTGTGCCTTTCAGAAACATATTTAGTACAGTTGAGGTTGTGTCAAAGCTTAGCTCAGTAGCTTAGTATATGTTGGATACATACATTTAATTTAATTTGCCTAAACAGGGTTTGTATTTTTTCAACATTGCACCCTGCTTTGTCCCACTTCTCAAGAATCACTGATATATAATAAATCAATTTTAAATAACAAATTAGGCAAAACCTGGCAAAACTATAGGGAAAACCTTGAGAAACATTGTAACTAACGCATCATCCCTGGGGTTCTCTGCCCTATACAGTTGAATTCGGGATATAACAGTGTGCATTTCAGAATTAAAACTTATTTAGAACAGTCAGTCTCAGTGTGCCTTGCTTTCTTTCTTATCAGCTGGACCTTATTCAGGAGCAATTCCAGCTACCAAATCACCACAGGAAAACCTGCAGACACACACACACACACCACACACACACACACACACACACACACACACACACACACACACACACACACACACACACACACACACACACACACACACACACACAGGGAGGGAGAGAAAGAGAAAGAGAGAGACTTTTAAAATAGAAGCTTACTAAACAAGTCATTATCATCACTAATATCTCATTGCCTGTCATCAATAAGCTTGTCATTAAATCACACAATATCTGTTAATAGGTCAACATACCTTTTTGTAATCGCGTGGGATTTGTGGTGCTGTTTTCGGTTGGCCACGATTCCTTTGATGTCCGGCTCCATCTCCGTCGTTGTGATACGAAGTACATGATGTAGATGGCCATCTGTAAGCCTGGACCTCAACTTGGATTTATTGATGGCCATGGTGGAGAAGGTCTTCTCGCATATATATGTGCTCCCAAATAAAGAGGCCATTCTGATTGCATGCTGGCGCAGTGCAGGGTATGACGCTCGGGAAAGTCCGTTGTAGAACTCGATTAAATTACTTTCACGATATGATGCTCTGGCCTCGGAGCTCTCCTGCAGGTCGATTAGCTCAAACTGCATTTCTGCAGGCTCTTCCGCAGGGACACACGAAAAGGGATTTTGGAACAGGTTGATTGACTTCTCGTGGTTCCTGAAGTCTGAGAAACGGTGCTCGAATTCCTCACTTAGTTTTTTTATGAGGTTTTGATTGTGGTCTGACGTCAGGTGACACAGAATGTGGGGCCCATCTGCGTCTGGTTCATCAACGAGCGCCTTGCAGGCGGGAAAATGGTTCAGATCTCCCCGTTTGAGCTGTCCCTGGAGCAGTTCAATTTTCCTCTGGAAAGCTTTCACGTTGTCAAAGAGTGTGGAAATAAGCTTCCCATGGCCCTGCAGCTTCAAATTAAGATCGCTCAGACAGGTGTTCACATCAACAAGGAGCGCTAAGTCACAGAGCCATTTAGTGTCACTTAGCTGTGCCAAATCCTGTCCTTTTAACTCCATGAACTCTCTTATTTCCTTCCTCAAGTTAAAAAAACGCTTCAATGTGGCACCTCTGCTCAGCCACCTGACAGCAGAGAAGTACACAACGTCACCAAAATCTGCCTCCATTTGCTCCAAAAAAGCCTTGAATTGGCGGTGATTGAGACCTCTCGACTTAATTAAATTAACCGTCTTCACAACAATCTCCATGACATGTTTCATTTGAAGCGTTTGAGCAGCGAGGGCTTCTTGGTGTATTATGCAGTGATATTTAATTAGTTTCTCACCTCCGCTGTTGGCCACTTTCTCAGAGAGGAGCGACACGGCACCTGCCTTTCTGCCGACCATTGCCGGAGCTCCATCTGTTGTGACACCGACCATAGACGCCAGCTTCACATTGTATGCTTCGAGACTGCGACACACAGCATCACAAATGTCGACTCCCCTTGTTCTGTCTTTTATACTCTCCAAACTAAGCAGCTCTTCGCCTATTTCAAAGTTCCCTGTGACCGTTCGGATGAAAATCAGCAATTGTGCTGTATCGGAAATGTCAGTGCTTTCATCCAGTGCGATGGAAAAGGCTCCCTTTCCTAGTCCCTCCATACGTTGTCTCAGTTGCTCTTTGAGATTGTTTGCCAGATCTTCGATTCGTCGTGTCACTGTGTCATTAGACAAACTTATGTCACGGAGCTTTGCTTTTTGCTCCGGGCATACAATGTCGGCCACTTTTAAAATGCAGTCTCGCACAAATTCTCCATCACTGAAGGGCTTGCTGCGGCGGGCTATTTCATGTGCTACAATGTAGCTAGCCTGTGTTACAGCTTCACCGGATTTGTTTAGCTTTGTGAAAACTGACTGCTGTGCAGCGTAGCCTCTTTTAAGTTGTTCAAGCTTACCGGTGCGCTCCTCGCGGGTAAATTTGTCGTAGGATTTATGATTGGTATCATAATGGCGTTTTATGTTGAAGTCCTTCAACGTTGCATTAACCTGCTTGCAGATCAGGCACATGACTTTATCTGACCCGTGAGGTACGGCAAAGTAAGCATATGTCCACTTATCTTGAAACCGCCTTTTCTCATCGCCAACATTACGTTTTTTTCTCGAGGGGCCCGGCTCCCGCTCCGACTCCATCATCACAGCTGCAGTCACGGTCTCTTCCCTGAGGCAGCGGCAGAGTGACTGAGGCGGAAACGCGTCAGCATCCCAGTGGTGAAAAAAAACATTGCACCGTCGACCTCTGGGAGTGAGGTCAAGTGAGGTCTAAATCACGAAACAGTTCATCCTTTCAAAATAATGTACAGTCGGATTAAAACTAACAAATCTAACAGGATTTAATTGAAAGCTAGAGAGTCAACTTTTCTATTTATATTTATGTATTTTTGTTTAAATTAATATTG
Organism: Ammodytes dubius; assembly: GCA_026122265.1. NCBI lineage: Eukaryota > Metazoa > Chordata > Actinopteri > Uranoscopiformes > Ammodytidae > Ammodytes > Ammodytes dubius. The sequence continues at coordinate 8,557 of JAOPFK010000160.1, read as the reverse complement.
ATATTAAAAAAAAATATATATAAAAAAAAATATTAAAAAAAAAATTATATATATAATTTTTTTTTTTTTAACATACATCTGTATGTCATCGCGGGCCGCCGGGCCGCACTTTGAGAACCTATGGCTTAACATATATAAACCAAAGCATAGTAACATTTACATCCACATGCTAATTTAAACGTGATTAATTCATTAGCCACTGTCTGTCAACCTGCTCCTGTCGGCACAGACGCTCTCTCTCCCCACCATCTCCCCTCTCTGATCCTCTGACAGTCTGTGTCTCTCCGACATGATCGGCGTTATTTACATGTCTTTAACACTTCTCCCCTTCAAATGGCGATCATGTAATGTCCGTAGCCAATTGATTAAGTATTTTTTTTGTGTTGGTTTGGCATATTTTCGACGTTTTTCCCATTTTATTTTGTGATTTTCGAGCTACCCGCGGCTAGCATCACGTGATGCCTTCCAGCGAATCACATCGTCAGAAATGTGCATTAGCCAATGAGGTCGCGTTCCTAGCATTTAATCCCTCCTCACACTTTCACGATTGGTTACTGATTCAAGGGAAATGACCATATTTGGATGCGATAACGTTGTTCTTGAGATTCAGAGCTTTCCAACAGTACCAAGATTATTATGTTTCATACAGCGGCCGCGGTGCTGTATGTTACGTAAGAATGCTCACTTTTGACGAATTTAGGAGCAAAATACAGACGCAAGCAGTCAAAGTTTAGTAAAATAAACACCTAAAACCTTTTATCCGTACTAGTATGAAAGAAGACATGTTATGGAAGCTAAATAGACACAAATCTCAAAATTGACCAGTGCTTAAAAAAACGATGTTTTTGCCTGCCGTGTCTCACCTTAATATGGAGATTAATCTGGTAAAAAAAAGTGAGGATATCTATAAAGGAAAAGAAAGTCCCATTAACCACGTAGTGTGATAACCTGCTGTGGTCATGTTCAGGACTTTCGTCCCGGGTAGAGATTTTGTCACACATCCCATGTTGTTCAATGGGGTCATATGTAAGGGATAAAGTATAGCGAACGGGTCACTTGCTAGAAATAAAGACCGACAAGCTGAACAGGAGCCCGATGCGCAGCGGAGGGCTCTTGTTCAGCTTGAAGGTCTTCATTTCTAGCAAGTGACCCGTTCGCTATACTTTATCCCGCTTATTACATGGCTACTACAAAAAATAAAGCAATTTATTGAAGCAACATGTTGTTTTAACAGCCAAAAACAGTCCGCTACACGGTCGGAACTCACTCAGTCAGTAGCAACGGTTACTATGTCAAGCTGCGGCCAACCTAGAAGAGTTTAACAAAAAACAACTTGTTTCCCCAGCAACCATGAGACCTTGTCTAATAACTGGAATAGTCATTGCAAACCCACTAGGTTCTTATGTAACTAAAACGTTGTTCAGTACGCCAGTAAATAGGAACGACCAATGATACGACCTAGTAACGGGGGAATAGTCTGCTCGCCCCGCTAGACTGTCTGCTTCAGCTGACTGAAGGCTCCGGCTCAGCTGTTAGCCACAGAGCTACTGTTTTGCTAACACAACTCAAGACTCGCACACTCCACAAATAATAATTCTAATCGGCCAATATGTTTAACAAGAGCTCCATCTAGCTAACAAAGCATTATCCCCCAACATAAATAACACAATTCACGGAGAAAATGACAGCGGAACATATACATTGCGGGCTGCAGCCTGAAGTTACTGTAGCTATAGGCTAACTGTCAATATGCGGCCAAACGTACTCACGTCTTCTTGCCTGGATTCCTGTCGGACATTAACCATGACTCCTGTGTTCCCTGCTCTCCTGATACACGCACAGTCTTGTTGAAAAAGTATTCCATTGTTTTCTGAACGAGTAGTAGCCCTGTTTGTGGACATCTATCTATCAAAACTATGACGTATGTCCTCAGCAACGGCCCTTGACAGCGGTCTGCTTGCTGGAAATAACAGACCTGTAGAATGCTGTGATTTACATAGGATTCTCAAAGTGCCATGTAATAATAGCCTATAACAGTTGAGATATTCTCCACTAAATGAAGCGCATACAAATCTTACCCAGAACCTAGACTAAAGCTATGGATTCAGTATACGGTCCCTGAAAACAAAGCTGTTACAAGCTCCTTTACTCACTACAGCCCTGCTTCCGAGAGGAGAGATTATTATGTATTTTTAACTGGATCTGAACCAAAAAAGGAATGCTCTGCTCCACACACATTTGTCAGAGGCAAACTGTTATCAAACCAAAGTCTTTAGGGAAACGTCCACATGTTTGTATGTCAGCAGAAGGCTACAGTGTTGCAGCACAGAGCTCACATGCATTAGAGCCAGGGCCGCCTTAATGCACGGGCTTACCTGGGCTGAAGCCCCAGGGCCTACAAGGATCAGGGGCCTCTCAAAAAAAAAAAAAATGTTTTTTTTTTTTTTTTACTGTCTCATTATAGGCCCCTGATCTAAGAAGGCCCCGCACATTGTCATTTAAATAAATTATTGACTGGCTCATGATAGGCCCCTGATCTTAGGGGGGCGTAGAGAGATCAGGGGCCCATCATGAACCAGTAAAGAAAAAGGAAAAAAAATCACATTATTTTTGGCCTACGAAGATCAAGGGGCCTATCATTCACCAGTACATTTTTGTTATTTTTGTTTAAATAACATTGTTCGGGGCAACGCAGATCAAGGGCCTATATTGAGATGAGCCATTAAAAACAAAACGAAGAATTAAAAAGAGAGAAGTAGCTTTGGGATAAGGGATTAGTAAAAAAAAAAATTGGAATGCTGAACTGGATTTTTTAAACCTGTATATTTTTGTTTCTGCTTTTTGGTATTTCTGTGTCTCCAAATGATTCCAGAAAATAGCTCACATAGGACACGGTTGATTTAGCCTTAGTTTTCTTCTCAAAGTGCACCAGATTGATGCATTTTACTTTAAAAGGTTCAATTTTTTCTTCTGGGGGGGCATGCCCCCGGACCCCCCTAGAAGGTCCTGGGTCCCCACCGCTGTCTCTTCAATAACTTGGAAAAACACTGTGACCAACCATGTGTGTTTGGTTATTAAAAATCATTATACCAGGAGGGGGTTTAAGTACATATTACCTTAGGTGATTTTGTATTTCATCAATAGAGATATTGTGGTGTAGACAAACATGGCTTTTACGCATAATGTATTGTAAGACCACCGCCCGGGGGGGCCTACGAGACCTCTCAGCCCCGGGGCCTAGTGGCAGGTAAAGGCAGCCCTGATTAGAGCAAAACAGTCATAAATCAACGCCCTCCACAGATACAGGTAATCAGCTGGGGCTCTGCTGTGATGGAAACCACTGGGATGGAGTCACTAGAAATAGACAGAGCAGCTCTTTATTCAGGACAACAGCAGAGGAAACTAGAGCTCCAGGAGTCATTAGCATCAGAGTACAAGTAGCACAGAGTAGCTGCACCTTTTCCTGTAAATGATCCACTTCTGGAGGTCACAGCTCAGAGTGGAGAGAGTGCTGCTGTGGAATGTGGTGTCATGTTTAGAGGTCAGATCAATACAGACATTCTCCTATATGTATTTTGATTGATTGATTCAGTTTTATTTCAGACATATCAAAAAAAGAAAAAAAGAAAAGCATGAAAATACAATAAAAAAATATGTTCAAATGATTTCACAAATAAAAATAAACAAAAAATAAACAAATAACATATTGAATTGATATGCCTGAAAAGGAGTAGGAAGAAGTATAAACTTATTGGATCCTACCCCTTTTCCACAGCTCAATAACTTTATTATTATTATTATTATTATTATTATTATTATTATTATTATTATTATTATTATTATTATTATTATTATTATTTGTTTTTATATTTATACAATCCATATATACTCGACGCCATTGCAAATGAGGGCCACCCCTCAATTGGTTTCCCGGGGATAAACAAAAATCAAACAAAATGTAATGAAATATCCATCACATACACCCATACAAAAATACATCCACCATATGCATCCACACAATTCATACAACCATATCTCCATATTTGTACAACTCACATACCCATATCCACACATATATGCATCACAAATCCACACAATCAATTTCTTAAATCTCTCCCTCATCCCTGTACCTGTTAAAAATCATTGCTTTGAATTTTTTTTTGAACTGAATCATGTTTGGACATTGCTTTAGCTCCGTGACCGTGCACATACCATTCCACAGTTTCACACCACTAATTGAGATGCAATGACATTTTAAAGTCATGCGTGCAGCCAGTGTCTTAAAATGTAACTGTTCCCTCAAATTATAACCCCCCTCTCTGTCCAAAAAAGTTTTTGAATATTACCTGGTAGCAGTTTGTTTCTAGCTTTGAACATGATTTGTGTAACTTGATATTCAACCAGGTCCTTGAACTTTATGATGCGGGAATGTAAAAAGAGGAGGTTGGTGTGATCATAATATCCAGCTTTATTGATTATTCTTATGGCTCGTTTTTGAAGTGTAACTAGTGGTTGCAGTGAGCTTTTGTAAGTGGTCCCCCAGACCTCCACAGAGTAATTTAAATAAGGTAAGATCATTGAGCAGTAAAGAATATGCAATGATTTGTGATCCAATATATGCTTTGCTTTACCCAGGACTGAGATGCTTCGTGACAGTTTAGATTTAACATGTTTTATGTGAGGTTTCCAGCATAGCTTGTGGTCTATTGTCACACCCAGGAATGTATTTACATACACTCTTTCAATGTTAACACCATCTATCTTAACATTTACATCACTATTTAAATTACAATTTTCAAACAACATGATTTTTGTGTTGCTTAAATTCAATGATAATTTATTATTGTCAAACCACCTTTTTAATTTGCTAATTTCAGATGTAATTGACTCCAGAAGCTGCTGCAAGTCCTCTCCCGTACAAAAAATATTTGTGTCATCTGCAAATAACACAAATTGTAAAATATTTGATGTTTTACATATGTCATTTATGTAGAGAATAAAAATAATTGGCCCTAACACTGACCCTTGGGGGACCCCACAAGCAATGTCCAAACAAGCTGACACGTATTCACCCATCTTCACAAACTGTTGCCTGTTCTGTAGATAGCTCCTCAGCCAGTTTAATATAACCCCCTGATACCATACCGTTCTAATTTATTAATTAATATATCATGATTTATGGTATCAAATGCTTTTTTGAGATCAATAAAAACACCAGCTGCATATTTCTTTTGGTCCAGGGAATTTGTAATCTTTTCAATTAGCTCAATGACTGCTAATGAAGTGGATCGGTTGGGTCTCAATCCGTATTGGCTGTCAGTTACTAAATTGTGTTTATTGATGAATTTGTTAAGTCTAGCAGCAAATACTTTTTCTAAGATTTTTGAGAACTGAGGAAGCAGTGAAATAGGCCTGTAGTTTGTGAAGTGGTGTTTGTCTCCAGTTTTGTACAGCGGTATGACTTTTGCAATTTTCATTTTTCTTGGGAATTTACCAGTTTTAAATGATAAATTACAGATGTGCGTTAAAGGCTTCGAAATTCCGTGAATTACCTCTTTGACTATTCTCATATCAATGTCACTATAGTCAGTAGAAGTTTTATTTTTGCATTTATTGACAATCTCTATAATTTCACTCTCTTCCACTGCTGTTAGAAACATTGATTTTGGATTAATGTATATTAAATCATTAATCCTGTCATCAGATCTCACAGGAACAGGTATTTTTTCAGCCAGTATTGGTCCAACATTTCCAAAATATTGGTTGTATCCTGGTACTTGATGAATGAAAAGTCAAGCAGGGAACTTTCACTCTCAGACTTCTTACGTTTACTGCTGGGCTTCACACGATTTGACAATCGCAGACAATCTTCCAATGTCGGACTGAAATCACAGGAGTCTTGCCGGTGTTGTGGCGCGCGCCTGTGATTAGGGGTGTAACGATCCATCGATGTAGATCGATCCATCGATTGATTTGCGAACGATCCAACTGAATCGATACAACGTCCAAACATCGATACAAATCGATGTTGTATATGCTTTTATTTTGACAATGTCCTTGCCCGGATGTTTGTGACACCATTTCCGCCCGACCGCAGCAGGCTTTTCACGCTTGTTATGATTATCAAAGTTCATTTCGGACACTGAAACCATCGGTAACAGACCTGTCGGTGTTTGCACCATGGGCAGAGGATCATATATCCCCGCTGACAGAGCAGTCGAGCCGGCGCTTACCGGGGCAGCGCGCCGCTTGACAGGCTCGCGGGGTTAGCAGCTGAGCTAGCGGGGCATTCGGCTGTTATCCCCGCGGGCTGTCCAGCACAGCGCTGCCCGGCTCGCAGTGTAAAGTTCCAAGAATGCGCGGCTCGGCTAGCCTGGCTCCGCCCGCCCGCCTACTTCCGGCCAAATTTAATTTTCCCTTCAGTAGTCAGTCTGGGTGTACAGCGCATTTCCCAGATTCTCCGGAGAATCTACAGCCGTCCAATCAGCGAACAGAGGGAGTGGGCAGATCCAATCATTTTAAAACTTCAACATACACCCGCCTCCAAGTGAGTGAACGTTTGCCAATTACAGCACTTCCAGACCTTCTGTACAAATGAAATGAAGTACGATGGTCTGGTAGCACCAGGCTACGGCTCGGCTGCTCTCTCAGCAGTGAGAAGCTCCTGCGCTCCCCGGGGCGGTCACCCTCTCCCCGGGGTGAATTTACAAGCCACCGCAGCCTCAGCTAAAGAGGATAGCTCTATTAGGCTAATGAGCTAAGCTAGCGAGGAATCCACCAATTCAGTCCTGTGCCCTGAAACCCTACACGGCCCAAAACAACTCAAATGTCACTCCAAGCATTGTTTACTGCCACTACACCTTAAGATATGAATAATAGTAAGAGATTGAAATATATTAATCTTATGAAAGATATTAATCTTATGAATGATATTAAGCTTATGAAAGATATTAATCTTTCCATCAAATAATTCAAGCTAATATGTTTTAGCTGTATTTTACATAGATAGAGGTATTTTATAAGTAAGTCCCCTTGACATTAAATAAAATGTCATCAAAAAGAGGGAAATAGCCAAGGTAGCAGCTTAAATTTGTTGTTTATCCTGTTAATTTCAATATCTTTAGTGTTCAGAATGCATGCAATGGATTAAAATTATACAAACAATTAAGAAGGCTATTCTATTATCAACATGTATTGTTAGATAACAAGATAGGCCATCTTGTGTTAAATGGGCATATAATATCGTCTCATATCGATCGCAGGCCCCTGAATCGAATCGAATCGAAATCGTATCGCAGCAGATTTTAGATATCGGCAAATATCATATCGTTGTCTAATGAATCGATTTAATATCGTATCGTGATGAAAGCAGCGATTTACACCCCTACCTGTGATCTCAGTCGTTTGGTGTAAGGTGGTCATCTGACCCGATTTCACTCAAGTCTTCTTCCCGTCTTGATGTTCCGACATTATCAAACAGGTTTGATATTATCGTTAGTCTTAAGGGGTTGGCTCAAGCTAAATGACGTAAACACTGTCACGCTCTCTCCTGCACCAAGCACGATGCAGGAGGAGCGGCAGTAGTCGCGACCTGTGTCCGCCACTTATTTCGGACACTTTTACCTAGCAGCCTGGGCTGGATCACGCAGCTAACAGCTGCGCAACCTTTAACACTTTACCATCAAATTTAGGGTTAGGAGTTAAAGTTATTGGGGGACGAGATCAGCATATAAAGCTGGTCAAATAACTAAAGGAAGTCCCCCGCTCGAAATATTGAATTCATTTTTTTTTAATTAAATAATCACAATCGCGTTTGCGGAAATAATATTATTCTCAAAAGGAATCTAGTTGTAGTCTTGCAATACGAGACCCCCTGTCTTTTCACAATATCATTCTGTGACTGAAAACTAATGACTAATTTTCTTCAGGTGTGAGTTGATTGCCTTTAGATGTGAGAGGGTGTCAGTCTTTTAAAAGTCCTCCGGTGTAAGCCCATCACTACTGTAACTAACAAGACTGTGGCCTGCTGTGAAGGAACCAACACTATGGTCAATGAAACATGTCTGACTGATGTATGTCTGGATTAGATATTCATGGTCCCCAGAGGATGCATCCTAATGACTTTAGCTTTCCTCCAGCAATCATATTAATTATTGATTAACATTTGTTCACATATGCTGGCCCTCATTTATCAATCGTGCGTAGACCAGAAAAATGGGTGTACGTACATTTCCACGCAAAGCTCGGCATTTATCAATATGGACGTGAGCGTAGGGTACGCTCAAATCCCACGCCAGCTCTCAGCTCGTGTACGCAAATTTGAAAACAGCTTGGACTCGCAGTGCAGGCTGTGCCGGGTAGCCGATTACTTTGTTGGACAATTATTAGAAGATAATACAAATGCAGTGTTTGCTCAGACCGAAATAAAGATATTAATCAAATGTGCAGCTTATGGTGTGCAACTGAGTAGGAGCACTGATTCAATAGTGCACACACCGGCCACTTAGGAGCGCTGCATGGGACAGCGTAAGGGCAGTTGTCTCCGTCTGGAGCAGCT